>LZPO01107994.1:116946-189872 GCA_001675575.1 Neotoma lepida | reverse complement strand
AAAAAAAAAAGACCTTCTTCTCTGCAGTGGCCTGGCCAGCTCTGAGCTGGGCAGACTCCATGCATTCAAAGATGCTAGAAGCCACAGTAGCAGAATTACATCACAAGGCAAATGTTCCCTTTTGCCATGACCCACAAATCTGGTTATTGGCTTTTATAACCAAACCAACTGCACAGATAGACACCCATGTTGTCAAATCACATGAGAACCTGGGAACTGGCTTCTTGACTGGGCTAACGTGAGTAATGTAGAAAGGAGCTAAAGAAAAGCCTTGTATGCTTAGGATCACAAGGTCACAGAGTTTTGATTGGTAGGAACAAAACACATTTTCTTGCAGGGACAATTGAAAAGGAGAACCCAAGGGCTATAGAGCTGCCAACCCCAGAGGGAAATATTTACAGGTCAATAAAACAGCAGAGGCTGGAGAACCTAGCTTAGTTCAGATGTCCCTGCTCTAGCTGCCCAGCAGTCTGCACAGACACACTTCAGGAAACTGGGAGACACAGGAGAATGAAGAGAAACTGGTAGGAATGTGGAAAAGGAAGGGTTTCAAGGGCCTTGCCCTTAATGTGCTAGGTAGGCCAGCATGAGGCCTTGGCTTTAACAAACATCTATGGTGACATATGTTTGGAAGCCCACCATTGGCAACGTGGAGACCTGCTGCTTCGTGAGTCTCACAGTCCAGCCAGCCAACCTTGCTGAATCACTGAGACCTTGATATAGATGAGAAACCCTGTCTGCAAAAAAACAAGGTGACTACATCTGAAGAACAAACACTGATGTGTTCCTGGGGCTTCTGCATGCACATACATGAAGTGAATGTATGTATAGACACAGACACAAGTTCATCTGCACACACTGAGAGGCCAACACACACACACACACACACACACACACACACACACACACACGTGATTAGGAGAAACATAGATCCTTTGCACTTTTATGGAGCAATTTGTGTCCTGAATACAATTCAGGAACTGTATTCCAGTCTGAAGGTGAGTGGATCTATTATGTATGTAAGGGTGACCTCAAACTTCTGCTTCCACCTCCTATGTGTTTAAATGAAGTTTATCAGCTTTCCCTTTATATATATATACAGTGCTAAATCTAACTCAGAACAGCATAGAACATGGTCTATGCTGGGCCGGCACTCTATAACTGAGCTACACTCTGAACCTATTTTCCAAATTTTATGTGGAAACTTGATATTTTGTAATGGTAGATGGTAGCTCCCCTGCACCTGGGATCACTATAGATGGCCTCAAATTACAACTTGTAATGTGGTTCCATCTTAACAGACACAGACAGGAAGAATCAGAAACTGAAAAAAATGTTATCACAAGATGAGATACCATGGTATTTCAGTGAGAGAGTTTCTCAAGGACAGCTACACACAGAAGTGGATCTATAGGTTAAAACATACAAACAAGCACAAAGACAAACACACAGTCACACACACACACACACACACACACACACACACACACACACACACGGGGGGGTTGGGAGAGAAAGAAACAGAGAGAGACAGAGAATGTTGGGTCTGAGGTCTCGCAATAATGGGGACAGACCACCAAAGTCTACTAAATCAGAAGCAAACTTTACTCCAGAAAAATAAATAAAATTACAAAAATAAAACACCTCAGGTATAAAAGCTTATCAACTAGCTGAGACTGCAGCCANTGTTGGAATTCTGAGGCTGTGGCAATGGAGGCAGGTATTGGCCCCCTTTTGTAGTATCAGGCAAGGGGTGCATGCTAAGAGTCACGTAGAAACATCAGGCATGGGATAGATGCTAGAAGTCATGTAGAAACAACTATTAAAAGTTAACTTTGGTCCAGGCAGTTGTTGGCTATAAGGGGCAAGGGTGTTAAAAGTTAACCCCTGGCTGTTGACAGAGGAGCCAGCTGTAAAGGTCTTTTAGGTCTAAATATGAGCCAGATCATAATCTTGAATGATTTATAAATATATATAATAATTTTTAAGCCATATAATAATCTCTATGGTTTTGTATAAAAGAAGGTGAAGTGTCTTATCTTACTATAGAATCATTTTAGTAAGTGAATCTATCAATTGACAACCCTGCCCATTTTTTTGGTACATCAATGGGCATTATAGTTAGCCAATTTGATCCCCCTATGCCAGGAAGTTATCCTTTGACTTGGCCTTTTTTAGCCTGTTTTGGGAGCAAGGATGATGTAATCTCTTCTACAGTTGCTTCAAGCTGAATCAGAACATAGTTGGTCAGGGTCCAGGAAGGCTAAAAAGGCTAGTCAAAGGTAAGGAGGGAATTTAGGCAATGGGGCATTTATCAGAAGCATCTGATTTGACCCAGCTGGAGACAGAGGCATTCACATTGGCTGGCCTGGTCCATGTGAGATTTTAGCAAGTCCAGAGGAGTGTAGTCAGCAACTAAAGCTTGGAGGTGTCTGTCAGCCAAGTGGAAACCAGTTGAGACAATTTTAAACTAGAAACAGAAGTTTAAATTTATGAACTTATTTGGAACTTTTAGGCCCATAGTCTTAGTAATTGGGAAGGACAGGAGTCCCAAGACCAGGAGAGAGAAAAATACCATCCTTCAGAATAGACAAGTGGGGAAAACTTAAGCTGTACTTATCTGGAGTCCTTCCGACCTCTGTGAAGTGGATTGAAATTTTATGACTCTTTCATCTTTTGAGGCCTATATGAATTATCTTACAAAACGACAAAAGTTTTAGATACATTAGTATTACCAATCTGTACTGAAATCCATATCATAGACAAAGCAGGAAATGGGTATCTGCAAATTAGCAGAACTGGACTCACACCTTTGAGTCCCAATAAAAACTACAGATTTGGGTTAAACACATGTGTATTTTCCTTCTGTTCAGAGGGCCAGGTATAAGTTAGACAGAGAATTTTGGCGTGATGAGAAGCATTTCTAGATTTTATATTTAAATGACAACTAAAATAAATCTAAAATGTTGAACTTGTGACTGAACAGTAAGTAGTCATTGCTCTACCAGCTTATCAGAATTCTATTAAATGTTAAGCTCTGAACTGTTATATTATAGAAGGGGAGAGCAGTCTGAAACATTTCTCATAATCTAAATCATTCATTTATATCTTTATAATTTGTATTTATATCTTAAATCATTCTCTGAGATCCTCAAAGCTTATAAGCTTTCATATCCTCAGATCTTTTTTAAGCCCATATTTAAACCTTTATTACTTATTTAAACTTTTATATCTTAAAACATTTTCTTTAAAATGAGCTAACAAGCTGGCTATAGCCTTGCAGAAGGATCTGGTTGTCTGTTACCTAAAGGATGGCCTCTTATAGTTATCAACTTAATAGACTATTTCTTCTCAATACCCATACAAGAAAAGGACAGAGAAAAATTTACATTCACAATGCCTACTTATAATAATTCTCAATGGTTAACAGCTATCAATGTAGGGTTCTCCCACAGGGAATGTTAAATAGCCCAACCCTGTGCCAATATTTTGTACAACAGCCATTGGAAGTAATACATAAACAATTTCCTAAATCTATAATTTATCATTACATGGATGATATTTTACTAGCTGACTTAAATGCAGATACCTTAGAAAGAATGTTTGAAGAAGTAAAGAAAATTTTGCCTTCTTGGGGATTACAAGTTGCTTCTGAAAAGATACAAAGAGGAGATTCTATTGATTATTTAGAATATAAAATAAGTCTACAAAAAATTAGACCCCTATATGTGCAAATTAGGAGAGATTGATTACAGACTACTAATGATTTTCAAAGATTTGTCAGAGACATTTCCCATCTATGGACTGTTGTTGGGGTAAAAATAATGAACTGAGTAATTTGTTCAAAACTTTGGAAGGTGAAAAGGACTTAAATAGTCCAAGAGAATAATCAGCTGAAGCTGAGAGAGAATTGGCTTTGGTGGNAAAGAAAATTCAGGATGCACATGTGGATCATTTGGATCCAAAGCTTGATTGCATTTTGGTTATTTTGCTCTCTAAGCATCCTCCTACAAGAATTTTAATGTAGAGGGAAGATATTATTATATTGGAATGGATATTTCTACCAAGTAAAGAGAGTAAAAAATTAAAAACTTATGTGGAAAAGATCTCTGAGTTGATTTTAAAAGGAAAATTGAGACTTCATCAATTACCAGGAATAGACCCAGTAGAAATTGTAGTACCTTTAACTAAGGATGACATTGACAAATTATGGGCAGAAAGTGAAGCTTGGCAAAGTGCTTGCAGTAATTTTTTGGGAGAGATTAACAGCAAATATTCCAAAAGCAATAGAATTCAACTTATAAAGAGAGCTGACTGGATCCTGCCTCACATTGTATGGGAAACACCAATATCTGAAGCCCCTACATTTTTATACATCTGCAAGGAAAGGCAGATTAAAAGTCAGAAAATTTAAGTAAAGTGGTTCAAAGTCCTTATAATTCAGTTCAAAAATTGGAATTATATGCTATTCTGATGGTATTAATGGATTTTTTTGGAACCTCTCGACATAGTGACTTACTCTCAGTATGCTGAAAGAGTGGTATTACATATTGAGACTGCAGAATTTATCCCTGATGAGTCACAATTAACTTTATTATTTATTCAGTTACAAGATATAATCAGCAATAGGAATCATCCCTTATATATAACTCACATCTAATCCCACACACATCTGCCAAGACCTCTAGCACAAGGTAATGATAAGATCAATAAACTATTGATAGGAAATGTGCTAGAGGCCCCAGAATTTAATAAAAAACATCATATCAATAGTAAGGGTTTAAAAAAGGATTTTTCCATAATCTGGCAACAAGCCAAGGAAATTATAAGGAAATGTCCTACTTGTTCTTTTTACAACCAGACTCCANTACCAGCAGGATATAACCCAATGGGTACTCAGAGGAATGAAATTTGGCAGATGGATGTGTTTCATTTTTCAGAATTTGGAAAATTGAAATATGTGCACCACACCATTGATACCTATTCAAGATTTCAATGGGCAACTGCTCTGAGTTCCAAAATGGCTGATTTTATAATCACACATTTGCTAGAAGCTATGGCCATCATGGGTATACCTGCACAAATTAAGACTGACAATGCTCTAGCATATGTCTTTAGTAAAATGAAACAAGTTTTTGCTTATTACAATATAAAGCATATCACAGGTATACCACACAATCCTATGGGCCAAGCAGTCATAGAAAGACCAAATCAAACTCTAAAGGAAATGCTAAATAAACAGAAAGGGGTAACAAAAACTCCCAGAAATAGATTACATAATGCTCTATTAACTTTGAATTTTCTCAGTGCTAATGAGAAAGGAATAACAGCTGCAGAGAGACATTGGATAATAGAAAAAAACTACAGAATTAAATCAGCCTATATACTTTAAGGACATGCTGACCTCAGAATGGAAACCAAGATATGGTTTTGCTTTTGTTTCTACAGGAGAAGAAAAGCTATGGATACCATCAAAATTGATAAAGGTTTGATTTGAACAAGAGAGACCTCTTGTTTAGAAGAGGTGATAGTTCATCAAATGCATGGATGTTCAGTCTAACCTAATCTATAAGATTAACAAATGCTTCTCATTTGATCAGATATAACTTGCCAAAAGGGAACCTCCCCAAAGTTAGGGTTGGGGCAGGGTTTTGTTTTTGTCTTTCAGGAGAATGAAAGCATCCAGCTAAGGACTCTGAAGACAACTGAACAAATTAGACATGTGAAGAAAAAGGACAAACCATCCAGAAACAATGTCCCAAGAAAAAGAGTNAATTGGCCATTTTCAACAGGATAAAATTTCATAAATCTTCCTAAATGTTTGTTTCTGCTGTTTTCTACAGACACATAAAGCAAATGCTCTTGTTGTTATCCCAGTTCAATTAAAAATTAAATCTGGCTTTAGAGTTGGAGTGTGGCTCCCTCCTTCTCTAAACCCAAGCATGCTTATTAAAGTGAAATCCAAAATCTCTGTCTCATGTCAGAAGAGCCACCTGATATGGGATAATAGAAGGACCAAAATTAAGGGACTTTTCTATTTGCTACTAATCTCATGATCCTTTAGTTTTATTTTGACTCCTTAAAGCTTTTCATAAGGTATGAATACTATCTCAAAATTTATAAGATCAATATATATATATATATATATGCATATATTAAACTCTTTATCATGATATTAATGGTCATATAGAATACTAACTAATTCTATGAAGAAGGCTTCATCTAGCTGCCTGTACATGTTTTTGTATTTGAGTCTGTATCAGTTTTCTGCAGGGAATCATGACCAGGCCTAACAGCAAATTTGAAGTCTCCAAAAAAATGATAGGGCCCCACAACTATCATTCCTTCAGGATGATAATAATACCACTAAGATGACAAACATCACCCAAACATCAGCTTTGGACTACAAACTGCTCAGGACAATTTTGAGATGGCTAGCTGAGATGATCCAGTCTCACAGACTACTAGAGCAAGGACTTGAGACAATCCCTGCAATTTCACATTATGCAGAGACTGGACAACTAATGATGCAGCTACCACTCCCAGAACTTGACAATTAACCCAAAATTTTTCTTTTCAAGATCCCCTAAAGATATCTTCACCCCTAGACAGCTGGAAGTAATTTTTTGTTGTTGTTGTTTTTCGAGACAGGGTTTCTCTGTGTAGCTTTGGCACCTTTCCTGGAACTCACTCTGTAGACCAGGCTGGCCTCAAACTCACAGAGATCCGCCTGCCTCTGCCTCCCGAGTGCTAGGATTAAAGGCATGCACCACCACCACCCAGCTAGCAGGAATTAATTTTAAGAACACAGCACCTACATTCCCAAGAGGTGAGGTGGGTGGTTTTTGGTCTTTCAATGGGTTTTGGATAATTGTCATTGTGTAGGATGGTTGGTTACAAGTTGTTATTGTTAATGGTCAGGAAAAAGGTTAAACAAGGGAGATTAGATTTAAGGTTCTTGTTTGAAAAAAAAGAGGATATAGAAAAGAGATAGATTATTGAATCTATTTTGAAAAAAGATATAGAAATGATAGAATAAAGGGTAGATTATTGAATNTACTCTGAAAAGAAAAAAGAGAGGATACAGATATAACATAAAAAGGTAGATTATTGAATATACTTTTAAAAGGCAACTACTAATTTTAAATATTTTACATTGGATTGCATTTTTGTATATTGTATACAAATTATGTACATTGATATAAATTTGAGATTGATTTTGTTAGAAAATATTGTACATATATTTCTAATCTTGTTCAAGGTATTGTACTTATACAGCTCATTTAACAATGTAATGCAATTTTCTAATCCTTGAAAGTTATTATTACCAACTATCAGTTTATAAAGAAATGAAAGTTAGTAGTTACTCATTACAATCGAACTTGTAGTCATATTAGGTATGTTTTCAAGGTCAAGTAGAGATATATTTTAGATAGACAAGTCATCTTCAAATACTTCAGAGATCTATAGAATATGGCATTTAAGATGATTTCATAATATAGACTTTTTTTCTTTTTTATGACTATGAGACATGTCTGTGCCTGGCAGCACTAATCTACTTCAGAGAAGATGATGGGCATTGAAGAAACTCCATATGGAGTTTACTTTCATTGTGGCAAAAGTTAGCCACTGGGCAAGAAAGTGCCCTCTCATTGACTGCTGATAGTATGCGGTCCAAAATGGACAAGTAGGACACAAAAGAAAGGATTGCCGATCTTTGCAAGGGCCAGAGAGGAAGGCTCTTTAGAAAATCCTGCTTCGCCAGGCGGTGGTGGTGCACGCCTTTAATCCCAGCACTCGGGAGGCAGAGGCAGGCAGATCTCTGTGAGTTCGAGGCCAGCCACAGAGTGAGTTCCAGGAAAGGCGCCGCCAAAGCTACACAGAGAAACCCTGTCTTGAAAAACCAAAAAAAAAAAAAATCCTGCTTCACAAATGAGTCTTTTAGATATGCTAAGCCTGTAGGCCAAAGAGGATGCCTCAACGTTGCAGAGAAACCTCTGGTGACTGTCCAGGAAGCTAGCTGTTTCTGTCATAACTCACATTTTTTGGAAGTCGCTTGTTTGCACTTCCTCCTTATTCAATTAATATTATTTCCTTCTCAGGTCCCTGAGGGAGTTGAAGATTAGACAGTTGTAGTTACAGTTTTCCTTGTTAACAATTTCAGGAAAGAAACTCACTAAAGAGNTGTAAAGTGTATAAGTTTGAAAGACATCAAAAGATAGTTTTGGTTGGTAATACAAATTAGAATAGAAGGTAAATTAGATACAATCCTTTGGATTTACAGAGATAGGATAGATAATGGAATATTTTCTCTGAATTTGTCAAATGCAAATGGACTAGACATTGTTAATATATTTATTGCCTTTATATATTGTATATAGTTATTGAACTTATTGTATATAGTTTTTCTTATATTAGTTATAACTTTTTTATATTAGACAAAAAAGGGGAAATGTGGTCATATTTTATCTGTGTACCCAATAAAGCTTATCTGAGGATCAGAGGGAAAAGCCAGCCACTATAGTAAACATTGAAGTAAGGCAATGGTAGCACATACCTTTAAACCTAGCATTCAGGAGTCAGAGATCCATCTGGATCTCTGTAAATTCAAGGTCACACTGGGAACAGAGCTAGGCATGGTGTCACACACCTTTAATCCCAGCTCTAACCATAGAGGTCTGGAGGTCTGTACAGACAGACAGGAAGTGATGTAGCTGGGNGGAGAGAGGAAGTGAGATGGCAGAACAAAAAGTCATATAGGTGTGAGTATACAGGAAGTAGCTCTTTGAAAGCTGAGGAGTTGATGAAGTGAGGTTGGTTGTGGCTGGTCCTAATCCTCTGATCTCTCAGTTTTAACCCCAATATTTGACTCCAGGTTTTTTATTAATAAAACCATTTAGCAATTCATCTTACAAAAATGTCTGGTGAGTTGCCCTGACCAGCAGGGTCTTCAACAGAGACCCTAGAAGGGGGAACAGCGAATGAAAGGGACAAGAGACACAAAGAATGACAACAAGACAGAGTTCTGATCAAGCTGCAAAGTTTTATTTTTTTCAGTCATCTTATATAGTAAAGCGAAGTGGGAACTTGTGCTTGAGGGTGTGGATCAGGGCAGTTAGGTTGCTAGGTAACCTGACTGCAAGATGTCCTTAACTGACAAGAAGATAAGGAAATACCAAGCTATTTCTGAGGGCTGGGACTTGCCCAAGGCATGTAACAAGACTTCTAGTATTTATAAACTAAAAAGGACCTGAGCTAAGATGACTTGATTATAGCCAATACAGGTTTTGGCTCCTGGCATCTCCTCCCTTTTTTATTAGTAATGAGGTGAGCTGGAAGTCACCCTGTAGGTGAGCGGGCATTAACTGGAGGTGGGGGGTGGGGGTGGGGAACAGTGGCCCAATCCTCCCAAGTTAGTTTTGCCAGGGCTTCCTGGTATAAGTGGATGTCTTTTTGGGGAGGAGAGGTTTTTAGGTTTTGTTTTTACCTTTGGACATCAACCTCTGTGCAATCGGGCATGTTCAGAGACNGAATACATGGTCCTCTTCTTGCAGTGCTTTGCCTTGCACCCCTCGCCGGTGCCCATGTCTGCTAAGGGCAGATGCACACATCTCTGAGTTTTATGTGGCTCCCGCAGGATGCTTGTCCTCAAGGGGCTCATCCTGCCCCTGATTGGCTAGGTCAAGCTGATGATAGTGGACTTGTATGGGTTTGGCAGCCAGGGAGTCCACCTCTTGGTGAATAAATATAGTGAGCCTGTTAAGAGCCCACAGTCCAAAAGCCATCAATAATAGGAATCCTATAAAAGGGCCCAAAAAGGAGGATAGGAGGGTAGTGACCCAGGCGGAGGTAGAGAACCAATTCTTAAGCCATCCCTCTTCCTCCTCTCTTTGTTTTTTTCTGTGCTCTAATCCTTCTCTGACCTTAGCTATACTATCTCTGACTATTCCAGTGTGGTCAGTATAGAAGCAACACTCCTCTTTTAAGGCGGCACACAGTTCTCCCTGTTGGAGGAAAAGGAGGTCTAATCCTCGTTGGTTTTGTAGGACTACCTCAGACGGTGAGATTTCTCTAGGCTAGAAATGACTCTTTCTAAATTCTGGATGTCTTCATCGATAGTAGAGCATAGTTCTGAATAATGTTTGTTGGACAGAATCAATTTTATTGTAAAGGAGACCCCATCATCATACCTCTCCTTGTAGAGCCTTTACCCCCAGGTGTAACCAGTTAGCCAAGAAGGAGGCTCTTTCCCCATCAGTAAATTGGATCTTGAGGGGATGGCACCAATTCATGCACTCCTGTAGATTAGTCCAGCCAGAACTTCCTGCCTCCTGTATCGCATAACTGGCTGTGACCGTTATAAAATCCCAACTGGAGGAGGGTTTCCAGTAGATGTTACCAGTGGTCTCACAGCCCCAGGACTGGCAGTAAAAGTCACCTTTCCCCCTGCATTTGTGGAGTAATGAGTGATCCCTATGGAATCCTGGGCAAACACAAAAGGTTAGGGCTCTACTTCTATCTTTTGTTTCACAGCCTCCCCGGGGATCAAGGCCGAGCCAACCAAGTGGGGAGGGGGAGGATGGGCCCTGTTCTGATCAAAATGGGTCTCCAAGTCCCAGTTNGCTGGGGCCCCTATGGCCAATTTACAGAGGTCTGGATATAGGGTAGGCCACCAGTCTTCTGAAGTAACCTGGGAAGTACTCCAAATGACATCACCCCGGTCTGTTAGAACCATCCAAGTATGGTTAAGGGGTAGATGGGGGGGGTTGGGAACAGAGGAGGTCTTTCTGGGCAAGGTGAGCAGGGTTCCGGTTATCAGGAGCAGCAAGGGCACTTTGGCTTTCTTCTGTGGAGAGAGAAAAAAGGGGGGTTGTCTCAGGAGGAGCGTTCTCTTTCTCACTGGATGAGTTTGTTATATTGGTTTGTCTTATTAATCTTTCAGGGAGTCAGTGAGGGCCCGGCTCTGCTGATCATAGACACATGCAGATCCTCGACCCCATATCAGAACGACATCAGGTCCCTTCCATTGAGCTGTCAAGGGGTCACACCATCTCACCATGGCTTGGCATTTTTGAGTCTTAGGGTGCCACAGGCAGTCTGCCATAGATCTTTCATATTTATCTAGGGTAAGGAAATTAAGAACAAAAAGTATGATGTGAAAGATTACGGGGAGCACCACNCAAGTCATAGAGGTCCCCTTTTTTAACTTATGGAGCATGGATTTTAGGGTTTGGTGAGCACATTCAACAATGCCCTGACCCTGGGGATTATAAGGTATACTTGTGATATGTTTTATACAAAGACGTTGGCAAAATGACTGGAACTTTTTTCCAGTATATCCTGGGTCATTGTCAGTTTTGATTATCTTGGGCTTGCCCAGGACAGAAAAACATTGCAGGGTGTGGGCAATAACATTTTTAGAGGCCTCTCCTGCCTGGAGTGAGGCAAAGATGAAGCCACTGAAGGTATCAATTGTAACATGCATGTATTTGAGTTTGCCAAATTCATTTAAGTGGGTGACATCCATTTGCCAGATCTCGTTGGGAATCAGCCCTCTTGGATTGACCCCCAAATGTGGACTGGAAGAGAGACCGAGCAGTCTGGACAGGTTTTTACAATTTCCCGAGCTTGATCTCTGGTAATCTTGAACATTACACGAAGGGTGTGGGCGTTTAAATGATGAAGGGAATGTGCCTGGGAGGCTTGAGAGAGGGACCCAGTGAGGACAGGGAAGACTAATTGTGTGGCTGCATCAGCCAAGGCATTTCCCTCCGATAGAGGACCAGGCAATTTTAAATGAGCCCATAGATGGCCAATAAAAAGAGGGCATTGTCTAGCTGTAATCAAGGATCGTAATTGAAGAAAAAGTGGAGCTGCATTGGTAGAGGGCTTAATAAAGGGAACAGTTTCTAATAGGGGAACCGAATGGGCAACATAAGCACTATCAGTATACAAATTAAAAGGCTAAGAATGAAATAATTGNAAAACTTGAATAACTGCATAAAGTTCAACAAGCTGCGCTGAAAGATATGGAGAATGACAAGAGGTGGCTTTCCCATTTACAACATAAGCAGCAACCCCATTGACAGAGCCATCTGTGAATACCAGGGGAGCCTCCTTGATGGGCTGTGAGGCAGTTACTTTGGGAAAAAACAAAGGGATGAACTTTGACAAACTGTAGCAGAGGGTCACTGGGACAGTGATTATCAATGGAGCCAAAAAAGGAGGAGCAGGCAATAGGCCATGTATCATCTGTTTGAAATAGGGAACAATTATGGAATTGGGGTCCTTTCCAGAATATTGGCGGCTTGTTTCTCTGCCTTTAATGATTAGTTTGCCTATTAATGATGGATAAGTGGCCAGGACCTTCAAGGAAGAGGTAGGTAGGTGGACCCAAAGTAGGGGGTTTCATTTTTTATCCTCATCTATAATTATTTGTTGCCAGAAAACTCCTGTGGGAGCATGGGGTGTTGCAAACATTGCAAGTAACAGAGGGTCAGAGTAGGATACCTGAAATACAATCTGGTTCTGAATGACTTTATTAATCAAGGNCAAGGAGGCTTGGGCTTCAGGTATAAGCTTTCTGACTGACAAAGGGTTTGAATCTCTTTTAGTATCTCATTAAGGGGAACCAGTGCATCGGTGGTAAGTTTTAAATAAGGTCTGAGCCATTGGATATCACCTAATAATTTTTGAAAATCATTTAGGATTTTAAGATGGGAGGTCTGTAACTGAACTCTTGGTGTTAAAACTTGTTGATAAAGCTCAAAACCTAAATAGAGATAAGGATCCGCTAACTGGACTTTATCAGGGGCAATTTGAAGCCCTTTTGTCGCAAGGCTATGGGNTAATTCTTGGTAGCACTGGAGCAGTTGTTTTTGAGTTTTGCCTGCTAAAAGAATATCATCCATATAATGAAGGATATAGATGGAAGGCCATCTTTGTCTGATAGGGTCCACTGCTAGGGCCACAAGTTTTTGGCATAACATGGGACTGTTAGCCATTCCCTGTGGTAAGACCCTCCATTGAAAATGTGGCATTGGTCCCTGGAAATTAATTTGAGGGACACTAAAGGCAAAACGTGATTTATCCTCGGGATATAGGGGAATAGTGAAAAAGCAATCTTTGAGGTCAATAATAATCTTGTGATATCCCAAAGGAATTGCTACTAGAGAGGGCAAACCAGGCTTTAAGGCGCCCAGAGGGGCCATGACCTTATTGATTGTTCTAAGGCCTTGTAACAATCTCTGTTTTCCTGACTTTTTCTTAATGACAAAAATAGGTGACAATGATCACAAAACATACTTGGAATAAAGATAGCCTATTCAACAAAGATTTATATCTTTCACCTTGTAGAAAGAATTGATTCAAAATGGGTCAAAGACTTTAATACCTCCAACACTCAAACTTTTATAAGACAATACAGGAGAGGCCCTGCAAGGTATTGAGGTAAGCAAAGACTTTTTCTGTAGAACACCAACAGCACAGGAGCCAACCCGAAGTGTCAACAGATGGACACATGAAAACAAAAAGTTCTGTGCAACAATGGAAACAGTCAGCAGAGTTAACCATCCATTGGTCTACAGAATGGCAGGACAATCTTTACAGCTACACTGCATATAAGGGGCTGATGTCTGGCATTTACAAAGAAATGCAAATGTTAAATGCTAGTGATCGCCATGGGGATGCCCGACCATGAGACAGATCCAGAAAGTTGATTTGTGCCGATGCAAGGTAAGTTTACCATGGGACAAGCATTTAGTAAGCAGGATTTATGTATCTCAGGAATTAAACAGTCTCTCAAGACACAAGGAACAAGGGTGAAAAAGAAAGATTTAAAAAAGTTTCTTGATTATATTGGGGACCTTTGTCCCTGGTTTCCTCAGGAGAGCACTATAGATGAAAAACGGTGGAAGCGAGTTGGTGATTGCTTACATGATTACTATCAAACTTTTGGCCCTGAAAACGTCCCAGTCACTGCATTTTTGTATTGGAATTTAGTTAATGATATCATAAAGGTTCATAATCATGACCCTGATGTTAAAGAATTAATCACACAGGGAGAGGAGGCCTTAAAAAATACTCCCATCCACCTTCTGTTTGTCCTTCTGTTAGTATTGATCTTCCTGAGCCTTCCCCAACCAACTAGCCCTCCCCCCACTGTCCAGGAAAAAGGACCCAGCTGACCCCCCAAAACGGCTATATCCCTCCTTTAAAGATATTGGTGATGATTTGACCGTGGAGGATGAGGCCTCCTTGGAGGAAGAGGCCATTAATATCATAACCCAGACTGGCCCCCTCTTAGCAAGCTGACCTCTTCAAAGCTCCCATCCTTTAAACCCCCCTTATGTACCCCCCTTGTGCGCTCTGGTCCTTGAAAATAACTCTGACCCCACCCTCTTACAAAAGGCAAAGGGTCACCTCCTCGACGGGGCCTGCTCCCTCAGAGAGATCCTCCAAGAAAGACANGAGACCCTACAACTCATGAAGAAACTCAGGGCTGTTAATAAAGAACTGGCTGAATTGGCCTTAGATACCCAAAAAACCCCAGAGGAGGGCGCAAAAGCCCCACCCAAAGAAAAGCAAAAGTCGATATCTCGCACCCTCTATACTTTTCCAGTTACCCGTAGCTAGGCCACGGGGGACCTGGCCGATTCCTCGGAGAAAAGGCCTGACGACCCTACCCCTGAGAAGGCAGCCCCTTCCAGTTTAGAGGCACCTGCCACTTCAGAGGGGGAAAGCAGTGGATCCAAGGAGTCTGCCTCTGAGGATGAGGCTCCTGCCCAACCACCAGAAAATGTCAGAAATAACCCTGAGCCGATCAAAAATTAAGTGTGCAGCTGGGCAGTGGTGGTGCACATCTTTAATCCCAGCATTTGGGAGGCAGGGGCATGCAGATCTCTGTGAGTTCAAGGCCAGCCTGGTCTACAGAGCAAGTTCTAGGACAGGCTCCAAAGCTACACAAAGAAAACTTGTCTTGAAAAATAAAAAATTAAGTGGGAATTTATTTTTGATGTTTTATTTCTGGGTCCTCTTTTCTATCCCATTGGTCCACCTGTCTGTTTTTGATGCCAGTACCAGGCTGTCTTTATAGTATAATTTGATGTAAGGTATTGCAATGCTCAATTCCTGCAAAGGAAGCAGGTAGGCTAACTGCAGACCTTCACCTCTCCATTTCCTCCTCCAAATTAAATCCCCCAGCTCTGCAATAGAACACATGCTACAGCCTCCCTTCCCCTTTTCCCATCTCCACCTGATTCCACAGATCTTCCTTCCCCGCACGCTTTGCCTTATTCCATCCCAACTCCAGCAGGCACTCCCTGAAAACACTCCTGCTAGGGAAGCAGGTAGGCTGACACCAGATCCTCACCTCTCCCTCCATTCTGAAAAGTCAACCATTCCTCCCAGGCTCATCTCTAACTGTGTAGCAGACCTACTGTGCCTTCTCCTCACTCCCTGCCCAAATCGCCAGTAACTAAGCAGATTCTGGTAGAACACTCACCTTTTCTATCTCTTGTACCACCATGAGTCCATACTATTCCTAAGTCTCAGATCCCAATACCCAGAAATACATTGTACCTGTAACCCCCAGTGACTATACCTATCAAGATTCCAAAAGATTTCCCTAGAGGAAACTCACACCTACCACACTTTCCTAGAAACCAAAGAGGAAACAAACGAAAGAACAAAACACCTACCCAACAAAGATAAGACCAGATATAAGCACCTAGAATTACAATCTCCTGATCTCAGATGCCAAGATGCCAGTGTAAAAGCACAATGAATAAGACAATATGTCTCCTGAAAGCCCAGCAACCTTACCACAGCAGGCCCTCAATAGTCCAACATAGCTGAAGCACAAAAGAAAAACCTTAAAACAGCCTTTATGAATATGATAGAGGTCCATAAAAATAAAATAAGAAACCCTTTTAAAATTATGAAAACATAAACAGTAGTAGAAGGAAATGATTAAAACAATTCAAGACCTGAAAGTGGAAATAGAATCAAAAAAGAAAACCCAAATTGAGGGAAATCTGGAAATGAAAAATTTAGGAACTCAAACAGAAACCTCAGAGTCAAGCCTCACCAAAAGAATACAAGAGATGGAAGAAAGAATCTCAGGCATTAAAGACATGATAGAAGAAACAGATATATGAGTCAAAGAAAATGTTAAATAAAAAAACTAAAAATCTCTTGGCATAAAAGATCCAGGAAATCTGGGATACTATGAAAAGACCAAATCTAAGAATAATAGGAAGAGAGGAAGGAGAAGAGACATAAGTCAAAGGCACAGAAAATATTTTCATCAAAATCATCGAAGAAAATTTTCATAACCTAAAGAAGATGTCTATCAAATTGCAAAAAGCTAAATAGAGTGAACCAGAAAAGAAAGTACCCTTGGTACAAAATGATCTAAATGTATAGAAAGAATATCAAAAGCTGCAGAGGAAAAAGACCAAGTAACATATAAAGGCAGACCTAGTAGAATTACATCAGATTTCTCAGTGGAGACTCGAAAATTCAGAAGGGCCTGGACAGATGTGCTGCAGGCTCTAGAAGACCACAGATGCCAGCCCAGACCAGTATACCCAGCAAAACTTTCAATCACCATAGATGGAGAAAATAAAACATTCCATGATCAAACCAAATTCAAACAATATTTATAAATCCAGCCCTGCAGAAATTGTTAGAAGATAAACACCAACTTAAAGAGGTTAACTACATACAGGAAAACACAGGCAATAAAGAATCTCAGAGCAGCAAAGTCAAAAGAAGGAAAGAGCGCACGCACACACACACACACACACCACCACCATCACCACCACCANCAACAACAACAGAAATCAATAATTATTGGAAAAGCTAAAAGAAATGGACAATTTTCTGGATAGGTACCACATACTAAAATTAAATCAAGACCAGATAAACTATTTAAATAGACCTATAACCCCCAAGGAAATCGAAACAGTCACTAAAAGTCTCCCAACCAAAAAAAGCCCAGGACCAGATGGTTTCAGTGCAGAATTCNACTAGAATTTGAAAGAAAAGCTAATACCAATACTCCTCAAATTGTTCCACACAATAGAAACAGAAGGAACATTGCCAAACTCTTTTTATGAGGCTACATTTACCCTGATACCCAAACCACACAAAGATACAACAAAGAAAGAGAATTACAGCTGAGTCTCCCTCATGAACATTGATGCAAAAATAGTCAATAGAATACTGGCAAATCAAATCCAGGAACACATCAAAAAAAACCATCCACCATGATCAAGTAGGCTTCATCCCAGAGATGCAGGGGTGGTTCAACATACAAAAATCTGTCTAGGTAATCCACCATATAAACAAACTGATAGTAAAAATCCACATGATCATCTCATTAGATGCTGAAAAACCTTTGACAAAGTCCAACACCCTTCATGATAAAGGTCTTGGAGAAATCAAGAATACAAGGAACATACCTAAACATAATAAAGGCAATTTACAGCAAGCCGACAGCCAACATCGAATTAAATGGAGAGAAACTCAAAGCGATTCCACTAAAATCAGGAACAAGACAAGGCTGTCCACTCTCCCCATATTTATTCAATATAGCACTTGAAGTTCTAGTTAGAGCAATAAGACAATAAAAGGAGATTAAGGGGATACAAATTGGAAAGGAAGAAGTTAAACTTTCACTATTTGCAGATGATATGATAGTATACATAAGTGATCCCAAAATTTCTACCAGGGAACTCCTACAGCTGATAAACTCCTTCAGTAATGTAGCAGGATACAAGATCAACTCAAAAAAATCAGTAGCCCTCCTATATACAAATGATAAATGGACTGAGAAAGAAATCGGAGAAACATCATCCTTTACAATAGCCACAAATAATATAAAATATCTTTGGTTAATTCTAACCAACAAGTGAAAGACCTGTATGGCAAGAACTTTAAGTCTTTGAAGAAAGAAATTGAAGAAGATATCAGAAGATGGAAAGATCTCCCATGCTCTTGGACAAATAGGATTAACATAATAAAAATGACAATCTTACTGAAAGCAATCTACAGATTCAGTGCAATCCCCATCAAAATCCCAACACACTTCTTCACAGACCTCAAAGAGCAATACTCAATTTTATATGAAAAAAACAGAAAACCCAGGATAGCTAAAACAATCCTGTATAATAAAGGAACTTCTGAAGGCATCACCATCCCTGACTTCAAACTGTACTATAGAGCTATAGTAATAAAAACAGCTTGGTATTGTCATAAAAGCAGGCACTTGGTCAGTGGAATCAAATCGAAGACCCTGACATAAATCCACAAACCTATGAACACCTGATTTTGACAAAGAAGCCAAAATTGTACAATGAAAAAAAGAAAGCATCTTCAACAAATGATGTTGACATAACTGGATGTCCATATCTATTGCCATGCACAAAATTAAACTCCAAATGGACCAAAGAAATCATCATAAATCCAGTTGCTCTGAATCTGATAGAAGAGAAAGTGGGAAGTAGCCTTGAATTCATTGAAAGCATTGGCACGGGAGACTACTTCCTGAATATAACACCTGTAGCACAGACAGTGAGATCAACAATTAATAAATGGGACCTCCTGGCATTGAAAAACTTCTGTAAGGAAAAGGACCAGTCAGTAAGACAAAACAGCAGCCTACAGAATGTGAAAATATTTTTAACAACCTCACCTCTGACAGAGGGCTGATCTCCAAAATATATAGAGAACTCAAGAAACTAGAATCAAAATACCAAATAGTCCAATTAAAAATGGGCTACAGAGTTAAACAGAGAACTCTCAATGGAAGAATCTCAAATGGCCAAAAGACGTTTAAAGAATTTCTCAACATCCTTAGTCATCAGGAAAATGCAAATCAAAACAATTCTGAGATACCATCTTACATCTGTCAGAATGGCTAATATCAAAAACACTGAGGACAGCTTATGTTGGAGAAGATGTGGAGCAAGGGGAACACTCCTCCACTGTTGGTGGGAGTGCAAACNTGTACAGCCACTTTGGAAATCAGTATGGCAGTTTCTCAGAAAATTGNAGATCATTCTTCCTCAAGACCCAGCGACACCACTCTTGGCTATATACCCAAAGGATGCTCAATCATACCACAAGGACACTTGCTCAACTATGTTCACAGCAGCATTATTCCTAATAGCCAGAACCCAGAAACAACCTAGATGCCCCTTAACTGAAGAATGGATAAAGAAAATGTGGTACATGTACACAGTGGAGTACTACTCAGTGGTTAAAAAAAAAAAACAAAAAAACAAAAAAGCAATGACATCATGAAATTTGCAGGCAAATGGATAGAACTAGAAAAAAGTCATCCTGAGTTAGGTAACCCAGACCCAGAAAGACAAACACAGTATATACTCACCCATAAGTAGATATTAGATGTAAAGCAAATGATAACCAGGCCACAATAGACAGCTCCACAGGAGCTAGGTAACAAGGAAGATCCTAAAAGGGATGCAAGGATTGCCATGGGAAGGGGAAATAGATGAGATCGCCTAGGTAAACTTGGGGTGGAGGGGCAGAGAGGAGGAGATAGGGGATGGGAAAATGAGGGTTTGGGATGGCTGAGTTGGGGGAGGGGTGGAGAAGGAGAGCAATGAAAGAGATATCTTGATAGGGAGGCCATTATGGGGTTAGGGAGAAACCTGGTGCCAGAGAAACTCCCAGAAATCTGCAAAGATGACCCCAGCTAAGACTCCTAGCAATAGTGCAGAGGGTGCCTGAATTGGCTTTGTCCTGTAATCAAATTGGTGCCTACCCTAATTGTTATCATAGAACCTTCATCCAGTAACTAATGGAAGCAGATGCAGAGATCCACAGCAAAAGCACTGGGCCAATCTTCAGGAGTCAAGTTGAAGAGAGGGAGGAGGGATTATATGAACAAGGGAGGTCAAGATCATGATGGGGAAACCCACAGAGACAGCTGACCCAAGCTCATGGGAGCTGACAGATTCTATACTGTCAGCTAGGGAGCCTTCATGGGACCAACCTAAGCCTTCTGCCTGTGGGTAATAGTTGTGTAGCTTGGGCTATTTGTGGCCCCTAGAAGTGGGACCAAGATCTATCCCTAGTTCATGAGCTGGCTTTTTGAAATCTATTCCCTGTTGTGAGATGCCTTGCTCAGCCTTGATGCAGGGGGGAGGAGCTTGGTCCTGCCTTGACTTGATATGCCATCCTTCATTGACTCCCATAAGAAGCCTTACCCTTTCTGAGAAGTGGATGGGGGAGGGTAGGAAGGAAGTGGGGGGAGAGAATGGGATGAGAAGAGGGAGGGGAAACTGTGGTTGGTATGTAAAATAAATTAAAAAATTTAATAAAAAACTAAAACAATTCTATAAATTAAAGAAAACAATCACTGTTTTCCACAAAGATTCTTTACTGTTGTCCACAATGGTTCTTCAAAGTCAAAGTTCTTCTAGAAAACAACTATTCACTCTAATGGAGATGGTGAAAACTATTCATTCTATTGCTTATCNTATATATAGTGACACTGCTAAATTCCTACAACAAATAAACAACAAAACAATACAAAGAATCAGTGAAACGAAGAGTTGGTATTTATTAAGCAGTGCAATGTTATGTATTAAGCGGAACTGTTTACCATACAAGAGAAGCCATGAGGCACAACCAAACCCACTATAAGAGTTTATTAAGGGAATAGAGAGGGGGTATGTATAGGCTTATGGAATGACCATGCAGGAAGAGAGAGAAGGAATAGGAGAAATCCACTTTTATAGGTCCCCCTCGCACATGCGCATATGGGTTTACGTAGCTACGGCATGCATGCACATGGATTACATGATCATGCTGCTTGCAAATTACATGATCATACAGCATGTGGATTATGTATGATGTAAGGCCCTGGGATGACTAAGCATCTTGCCTGGCTACTGGACAGTGCATGTTTGGTCATATAGCTGGGGGAGAGGCTAGGAATTCTAAAAATTGGTTATTCCAGAAAATCAATAAGATTGATAAACCCCTATCCAAGACAGAGACAGAATATTCAAACTAACAAAATTAGAAATGAAAAGGGTGGCATAAGAACAGATACTGAGGAAATCCAGAGAATCATAAGGCCATACTTTATAAATCTGTACACCACCTAATTGGAAATTGAAAAGAAATGGATAATTTTCTCAATACATACCATTTACCACAGTTAAATAAAGATCAGATAAGAAATTTATACAGACCTAAAACCCCTACTGAAATAGAAGCAGTCAGTAAAATTCTCCCAACCAAAAAAGCCCAGGGCTTTTAGAGCAGAATTCTACCACACTTTCCAAGAAGAGATAATGCCAATACTTCTCAAATTACTCCACAATGTAGACACAAAAGGAACATTACCCAATTCATTTTACAGGGCCACAGTTATACTGATATCTGAACCACATAAAGACTCAACCAAAAAAAGTAGAATTACAGATTAATTTCCCATAGGAACATAGATGCAAAAATTCTCAATAAAAGACTAGTAGACTGAATTCAAGAACACACCCAAAAGATCATCTACAATAATCAGGTAGGCTTCATGCAAGAGATGCAGGTGGGGGTTGTTATGCCCAGATCACAAGGACCCCCAAAAGACCACCATGAAGACCAAATCCCATATGTAAAAGCAAAGAACCTTTATTTCAAGCTNGGAGCTTGGTCTCTCTGTCTATCTAACACAGCGGTGAGAAACAAGAGCCCCAAGCCCAAGCAGGATGGGGTTTTTATCATAGCAGAGGTTGGGGTGAGGGGATTTACAGGGTTCAGAACCCTAATTGGAAGACATTTATCTAGGAGTATAGGTGTGTATGCTGGGAATATTTGGAATGTCAGGTATTTTACCTTAGGTGCAGGTCCTCCCTGAGTAGGGTCCTGGTGTTGCCTGCCAGTAAGCCTGTCACAAAAGCTGTGTCTGGGTCTCTAAGCTGGTCATGGCAGCTGTGTGGTGAAGCTGTTTTGGGTCCCCCCACAGGTTCAACATATATGAATAGATAAATGTAATCCACCATAAACAAACAAAAATAAAAAATACTAGATCATCTCATTAAATGCAGAAAAGGCCTTTGACAAAATCCAATACTCCTTCACAATAAGAGTCCTGGGGAGGTTAGGGATATGAGAGACACACCTCAACATAATAAAGGCAGTTTACAGCAAAGTTATAGCCAACATCAAATTAAATGGAAAGAAACTCAAAATAATTCCACTAAAATTAAGAGCATGACAAGGTTGTCCACTCTCTCCATACTTATTCAATTGCATAACTTGAAGTCTTAGAGAGAGCAATAAGGCAACTGAAAGGGATCAAGGGGTTACAAGTTGGAAAGGAAGAAGTCAAAATATCATTATTTTCAGATGATATGACAGTATACATAAGTGACCCTAAAAATTCTACCTGCAAACTCCTGCAGCTGATAAACACTTTGAGTGAAGTAGCTGAATAAACAATTCACAAAAATCAGTAGCCCTCCTATACACAAATGACAAATGGACTGAGAATGAAATCAGGGAAAAACACCTTTCACAATAGCCTCACCAGAATATAAAACTCCAATTAAGCAAGTAAAAGACCTGTATGAAAAGAACTTCAAGTCTTTGAAGAAAGAAATTGAAGATAACAGAAGATGGAAAGATCTATCATGCCATTGATCAGTAAGATTGACATAGTAAAAATGGCCATACTACCAAAAGCAATCTACAGATTCAATGCAATCCCCATCAAAATTCAAACACAATTCTTCCCATATTATGAAAGGATAATTCTCAGCTTCATATAGAAACACAAAACCCCAGATAGCTAAAATACTCCTGAATAATAAAAGAACTGCTGGAGGTATTATCATCCCTGATTTCAAGTTCTACTATAAAGCTATACTAATAAAAGCAACATGGTATTTGTTATTTATTAAGCAGCACAATGTTGTTTATTAATGGCACTGTTTACCGTATGAGAGAAGCCTCAAGGCACAACAAAATCCACTATAAGCACTTATTAAGAGAATAGAGAGGGGGTTGCATAGGCCTATGGAATGACTATGCAAGAAGAGAGAGAAGAAATAGGTGGAACCTGCTTTTGTAGGCCCCCCCTCCATGCATATGCACATATGGTCTTACATAGCTTTGCCACACATGTACATAGATTACATGATCATGCGGCGCATGGATTATGTAGGACATAAGGCCCTAGGATGACTAAGTATCTTGCCTAGCTACTAGATAGTGCATGTGTGGTCATGTAGCTGGGGGAGTGGCTAGGAATTCTAAAATGTTCCAGACTCTTTGTTTTTATGAAAAATGGTGGGTGAATGGGAACAGGGGTGCTATGTTTCCTGAAACTACTTCCAGCTGACTCGGTGGGTGTCAATTAGCTTTTGAGGGTAAGAAAGGGGACTTTGGGAGTAGCTGGATGTCCTGAGGTAATTGATTGTCCTCCCCTGCTTTGGAATTGTCCATCGCCTTCCGCTGCTTAGGGCTCTGCGGAATTGTCCGTCACTGCTTGGATCTGACTGTGGATCTGACAAGGTGCTGGTGAGGCAGAAGAGAAAGTTTAGAAAAAATTTTACCTTGGGGGATCCAAGAGTCCCAGGATAAAGGAGGGGGGTCCAGGAACTGGGAAAGTTTGAATTATACTTATCTGAAGTGGATCTGACATGTTCAGGTGGATTCAAGCTGGCTTTGGAGCTCGGAAGAATTTTTAAAACATATTAAGAAGCAGCCACGGGGAATTTAAAATTGAGCTGATAGTCATGATATTATAATGTTTAGTACTCTATCAGAATTTTATTGGTTACAGTTAGCAAGAGAGAGAGAGAGAAATATGGAGCATGCTTTTAGTTTATTATTATTATTATTATTATTATTATTATTATTATTATCAATTAGGATTTTTATCTTCACTGGAGACAAACCTTAAGGCACCTGACTCCTTTATTATTTTAGCATCCAGGAGACACAGGTGATTGGTTACTGAGGGAATTTAATAGTAATAAATTGTTATATTAAAGTCTCTTTTTTGTAGAGTCCAGACCTTTTTGAGTCTGGGGGGTGTAAATACTTTTGGACTGTTAATGTTCCTTACTGCCTGGGTATATTTGATGGTCCTTGGCCTCCGGCTCTATGGTGGTCCTGTAACAATTAGCTCAGTAGTTAATTAGAAGTTTGAATATGTCATTAGAGACATAGAGGGAAACTTATGAAGCAGAATATGATCAGTAGAGACAGGAGAGGGAAAAAGGAAAGAAAAACTTGTGGGGTGAGACCTCATTCTTCTGGAATTGGTGACAAGGCAATTGTTACTGGTGTCCTCTGGAACTTGAGAGAGTGGGACCCTGTCTATGTCACTGTGTATGAGGAGGAATTCTCCTGGGGTGAGGGTAAGATAAAAAGCTTCAGGTGAGACTGGTGAATCCAGTGGGGAAAGCCCTCAAGCTTAGCAGCTGTGGGTATTATAAGAATTATCTTGAAGGGTCCCTGCCATTTAGGGGGAAGGGGTGGTGGGCACTGGCCTGGAGGGGAAAGAAGGACCTGATCCCTAATGTGGATTTGGGGTGGACATGAATTATCATATGGTTGAGGTAAAGAATAGTCAGCAAAATTCCACAGGAGAGAATGAAGATGACAGAGTAGAGGAGTTAAGAGGCGATCAGGGAGAGGTGAAGGTTTAGATAGGAGGCCCAGGGATAGAGNTGATCTCCCATANATGAATTCAAAGGGTGTAATTGAAAGGGGCTGCTTGGGAAGGGCCCGGAGCCTAAAAGTGCTAGAGGCAATAATTTTACCCAGTCAAGGTGAAGTTCCTGTGACATCTTAGTAAGAATGGATTTTAAAAACTGGTTGGTGCACTCCACCTTCTCTGAGGACTGAGGATGGTACAGAATAAGAAAATGCCAAGGTATATTAAGAGCCTTAGCTAGTGTCTGGGAAATATGGGAGGTGAACTCTAGACCACAATCAGACTGGAAAGGGATCCTAAACTGGGGAATAATTTCCCAGAGAAGAGATCTGCAACTGTCTGAGCCCATTTATTAGAAACCAGATATGCCTCCACCCAATTCAAAAATGAGTCCACCATCATGAGGAGATATATAATTCTCCTGACAGTGGGCATATAGGTAAAATTGAGCTGCTAGTCAGTTCCTGGAAGGGAATCTCTAGCCTGGTGGTGGGAAAGGTTGGCTCTGATATTTGGAATTGAGATCTGACTTTTGGCAAATTTCACAAGAGGCAGTAATAATTCTTAAAAACTGTAAGTCCTCAGAGGTGGGTTGCAAGTTGGCTTTTATAAATTGAGACAGAGTGAGACTATTAGGGTGAAAGAGCTGATATAGATAAGACAGAATATGCCTAGTGTCAGGGGTTGCCTGTGAGGTTGTGGGTTGTACTGTATGGATTCCCTGTGGTGGATGGGGTGAGTCTGGGCCCTGGAGGGCCACTGTCCTAGCTGCCTGGTCAGCCCAGTTATTTTCCTTAGAGATGATGGAACNGTCAGTCTGATGAGACTGGCAGTGGATAGTTCCAATAGCCTTGGGGAGATGGGAGGCTTTTAGCATGGTCATTATTTGGCCTGTGTTAGATATGGATCCTTCTTTTGCTGTAAGGAGCCCACACTCCTTCCAGATAGTAGCGTGGGACAGGAGGATAAGAAAAGCATATTTGGAGTCTGTATAAACATTTATGGATTGTCCCTGTGCCAATTGGAAGGCATGGGTGGGAGCTATTAGTTCAGCCTGTTGGTTAGTAGTGTGGGCAGGTAGTGTCTGCGCTTCAACCACCCCAGTATCTGACACTATTGCATAGCCTGCTTTATGGGTCCCCTCATGTAAGAAGGAGTTGCCATCTGTGTACCAGGTATAAGTGACCTGAGGCTATATGCCCTCCTGTATATGTGAAGGGTGGGGCAGTAGTTCCTCTGAGGTTTCGGTGCAGGAAGGAGATGGAGAATAGTCAGAGTTAGGTCAAGGAAGGAGGCTTGAAATATTAAGGGGTGGGCAAGTCTGGAAAGTAAGTATGGCATCTTCCAGTAATGCCACTTGGAGAGAAAGAACCTAGGAGTGAGATAAAGTTTGTAAGCCTTTATAAGTTAAGAGATGGAACAAGTTATGGTGGGAGAAGGTAGTGGTAAGTGACCCAAAGGTTAGTTTCTTTGATTCATGAATAAGGAGCTCAGCAGCTGCTAAAGCATGAATGCAAGGTGTGGATCCCTGAGTGGTGAGGTCTAGTTTTTTTGACAGGTATGCTACANGTGCAAAGGAGGGTCCAGCTCGTGTCCTAGGGTTCCAAGGGCATATCCCTCTCTTTCTGTTACATAGAGGGTGAAGGGATGAGTTAGGCCTGGGAGGTGAAGTTCTGGGGCCTGTTGGAGTTTCTGGAAGGGTTTAGTAATGGGGTGAAGGAGGTGTTCATGCAGTGAGCCCAGAGCTGCCTCATATAATGGGTGAACAAAGAGAGAAAAAGATGGATCCCAGGACCATAAGAAGCCAGCTGCTCCCAAAAAGGACAGAATCTCCTGTTTAGTAGAGGGGACTACAAGAGACTGGATTAGATNNTTTCTATCTACAGTGATAGCCTTGTGGGTTGGAGTAATGGTTAGACCCAAATTGGTGATCTGAGTAGTGGACAGCTGGACTTTGGAAGGTGAGATCCTAGCTGGATAAGAAATTTAGGAGAGCAGAGATGTTGGTTTGGCTAAGTTGTAATGACAAGCTGCAGAGTAGAATGTCATCTACAAACTGTATTAGTTTAGAGCCAGGGAGAGACAAAGAGAGCAAGTCAGAGGCTATAGACTGACCAAATAGGTGTGCACTGTCCCTGAATCCCTGTGGCAAGACAGTCCAGGTCAGCTGCATAGACAAGTGAGTGTCAGAGTCTTTCCAGGTGAAGGCAAAGATATTTTGAGACTGAAGGCTGAGAGGAATAGAAAAAAAAATGTGCTTTTGAGGTCTAGGACTGAAAAGTGNGAGNTTCCTGAAGGAATAGTTGAGAGAAGTGTATAAGGGTNAGGCACTAAGGATGGAGAGGGACCGCTGCAGAAGTAATGAGCTGGAGGTCTTGAACCAGGTGGTAGGTTCCATTAGACTTTTTAACTNCAAGTATGTGGGTGTTAAAAGGTGAAGAGGTTGGTCAGAGCAGCTTTTTCCTGAGGAAGTCAGATATGATACGCTTAAGTCCCTTAAGGCTCTGGAGTGAGAGAGGGTACTGAACTTGGGTCCTGCAACTGGATAATAATAGGGGGATGGCACCTAGCAATAGAAGGGTTTTGGGTATCCTAGACTTTGGGGTCCACCTGAGAGGCTAGCAAGGGAAATGAAATGTTAGAGCTAGTAGGCTGGGTGGCTAGGAGGAGGAGAGGAGCTGCTGACAAGTCTGGGGTAAGGTATATGGGGGGAGCAAATGAAATAAAAGCTCCTACCTTAGCCAGAAAATCTCTTCCCATTAGGAGCACAGGGCAGGTTGGCATCACTAAAAATGTGTGGGTGAGAGGGATACCCTTGAAAACACAAGTAAGTGGTGGGGTCTGGTGAGGTAGGTAAGGCTGTCCCCCTACTCCGACAAAAGGGAGATGAAGAGGAGGTGGGACCCCAAAACTCCCTCAGGATTGAGTAAGTGGGTCCAGTGTCCAAAAGAAAGGAAATGGATCGCCCTGATACTGTAATGGCTATGCTCAGTTCCCGTGAGAGATGACTGTGGTCAGGCCAATAATTGAGCACCTTCAATTGGCCATTGCCAAGCCTAGGATATCAGCTGGAGGGTGCTCTTTGTTTGATGTCCCTGTGCCATGAGGTTCATGGGAGCAGTCAACTGACCAGTGTCCCTCTTGGTGGCACTTTGGACAAGGCCTACCTGGTGGCCTGTGTGGGGCACAAACCCAGTGGCCTTTTTTTACCACATTTAAAACAGAGACCTGGAGGCCTTTGGGCAGCCAGTCAGATATCGTGTGCCAGCATTTGGCAGTTCTGTTTACCGGCTTTCTTATCTCTCCCATGGTACACCTTAAATGCCACTGCTAAGACTTCTGCCTGTGGGGTCAGAGGCTCTCTCCAGATGCTTAAGTTTAGCCCTGATATCAGGGAAGCTCTGTGAGACAAAGTGGGTCATAATGAGCTATCTGCCCTCTGGGCTCTCAGGATCCAGACTAGTATATTGTAAGAGAACCTTTGTAAGTCCTTCTAGAAAATAAGATGGGTTATCTTCCTTATCTTGAATTAAGTTTTTTAGCTTTGCATAGTTTACTGGTTTGAAGGCAGCCTTACAAACACCTGCCAGGAGTCAGGTTATGAACCAATCTCTAGCTAGGGAACCACCTAGGGTATTATAATCCCAATGTGGGTCCTGATTGGGAACCATCTCAGCCTCTCGTGGATAGGCAGCATTAGTTTGATGAACTTCATGTGCATGTATCCTAGCCTGCTCCCAAACTCATCTGCACTCCTCAGGAAGTAGGTTATTAGAAAGTATCATGGTGAGGCTATAAGATTAGATAATATATTGGAATTGTTTAATAAAGGAAGCAGAATTAGAGGTATAAGGGCCCAGATTTTTTCTATCTGAGAAAGTTCTGTGAGGGAGGAAGAAATGTGAACATTAACCAGTCCATCCACCCTGGCCACCTCTCACAAAGAGAGAATAGTTGTTGGGTTGGCATGGCTGGAGTTGGGCTCCTTAGCAGCTTGAGAATGAGTGATAGGAGGAATAAAAACTGGAGCCAGAGTCAGGCAGTTGGAGTGGCCCAATATCAGGGAGGAGGAGGGGCCTAGAGGAGGAGCCAAAGGGGCAGACACCCAAGGAGCAGGAGCAGGAGGTCAGATAGGCAGAGGTTCATTGATAGGGTACAGAGTAGTAGTCAGATTCCTCAGGTTCAGGTTACATAGCTAGGAGCATGTGGGCAGGAGAGAAGGAATCAAGAAGGGAGGATTTAGAGCTGAGGTTAAAAAAAAGGTTTGGATGTAAGGTAACTCTTTCCATTTGCCCATTCAATGGTAGAAGTTAGATAATTCCTGTAAAATATCGGGTCCAGCGAGCCATTAGGTGACCATTTTTTATTGTTATCTAAGGGATATGTAGGCCATTTTTTGTGGACATGCAGACAAGCTTAGAGTTTTAAGTAAGGCATTAAGCTGAGAGACTTAAGAGTTTCCAGATGACATCCCAGAGGAAAAGTGAGACTAATAGCATTGGAAGCCTTGTTTCCCATGGCTGTGGCAGAGAGAAAAAAATTAAAAAACTAAAAAATAAATGTGATCCAAGACTACAATCTCAGGCATCCCCTAGATCAAGTGAGGATCAGCGATTGGCACAAGTCATTCAATGCTTCATCAAGTGAGAGAATGAGGGCCGGAGCATATGCAGCCTGAGGATGAGGGTCTGACAGCGAGAATGATATGTCAGACTGTAGTCATGGGAAATGGATAGAGATTTAAGCCTGTGATGGGAACCAACTGTAGCTGATGAAGGTCATGGATGGGGGCTCCCCCAATCCCCAGGACACCAGAAGGATGCCAGATGATCTACGGTCATTCCCACAGGTCCAGGGGACTGTTTACACTGCCTGGAAAGGGAAAACTCACCAATTGAAGCAGCCAGTGTTGTGTGAAGCATTCTGGCAGCCAGGCAAAGGGAAAAGTGGGCAGTAGTAGGTAGAGCAAACCTCAGTACAGGGTCCTGGGCACAGTGTACTGGGAGGGCCCACTTTATATAGTAGTTAGTACTCTGTGTTGTGGCCACANCAACCTTGGTTGGAATCTGAGTCATGACACCAATGTTATCTATTAAGTGGTGCTGTTTACTGTATGAGAGAAGCCACAAGGCACAACAAAACCCTCTATAAGCGTTTGTTAAGGGAATAGAGAGGGGATGTGCACGAGAAAAGAAAGGAATTAGGTGGAAACTGCTTTTATAGGTCCCCCCCACATGAGTACATGGGCTTACGTAGCTGTACCATGCATGCACATAGATTATGTGATCACGCTGCACACATATTACATGATCATGCAGCACACGAATTACATAGGACATAAGGCCCTGGGATGACTAAGCATCTGGACAGCACGTGTGCGGTCATGCAGCTGGGGAAGTGGCTAGGAATTCTAACAGTATTGACACAAAAACAGATACATTGATCAGTGGAACAGAATTGAGCACCCAGTCATAAATCCGCAGATGCATGACCAACTGATTTTTTGGTAAAGAAGCCAGAAATACACACTGAGAAAAAAAGACATCATCTTCATCAAATGGTACTGGTCAAACTGAATGGTTTCATGTAAAAGAATCCAAATAGATCCATACATACCATTCTGCTCAAAATCAATTCTAAATGGATCAAAGATCTCAACATAAAATGATATATAAAAAAGATGATAGAAGAGAAAGTAGGGAATAACCTTGAAATTATTGGCACAGGAGAATACTTTCTGAACAGAACACTGATAGTGCAGGCACTCAGGTCAGAAAGTAATAAAAGGGACCTCATGAAACTGAGAAGCTTTTATACAGCAAAGGACACCATCATTAGAAAAAAGCAGCAACTGACAGAATGGCAAAAGATTTTTACCAACTATAGTATCTGATAGAGGACTAATATCCAAAATATATGAAGAACTCAAGAAACTAGATATCAAGAAAACAAACAACCCAATTAAAAATGTGATACAGATCTAAATAGAGAATTCTCAAGAAAGGAATCACAAAGGACCGAGAAACACTTAAATATTCAATACCCTTAGCCGTTATAGAAATGAAAATCAAAACTGCTTTGAGATTTTATCTTATAGCTGTCAGAATGGCTAAGATCAACAAAACAAGTGACAGTTCATATGGTACAGATATGGGGTAAGAATACTCATCCATCGTTGGTTAGAGTGCAAACTAATACAGCCTCTATTAAATCAGTATGGTGGTCCCTCAGAAAGATGGGAATCAATCTACCTCTAGACACAATGATACCACTCTTGAGCATATACCCAAAGGATCACTCTACCATAGAGACACTTTCTCAATCATATTCATTGTTGCTTTCTTCATAATAGCCAGAAATTGGAAGTAACCTACATGTCTCTCAACAGATGAATAGGTTAAAAAAAATGGAGTATTATTTAGTTGTTAAAAAATTACAGCATTAAATTTTGGAGCACATGGATGGAACTAGAAAAAAATCATCCTGAGTGAGGTATCCCAAACCCAGAAAGACAAATATGGTATGCATTTCCTTATATGTTATTATATGATATTAGCTGTTAAGTCAATGATAACCAAGCTATAATTCATAGAACCACAGAGGATGGATGTAGAATAAAGGACTAGAGGGAACAAATAGATCTCATTAGGAAAGAGAAAGAGAATAGATATTTATGGATGGATAAGGGGGTTGGAATGAGAGGATCAAATGGGAAATTGGATCAGGATAGTGGGTAGAAATATGGGGAGACACAGCTAAAATTAATGGGCATTTGAGAGTTAGTATGGAAACCTAATGCAGTAGAAACTTCCTAAAATATATACATATATGTAGGTAACTAAATGAAATCACCAAATAATGGGGGAGACAGAGTACCAAATGACCATCTCTGTCACCCAACGGAGCTTTCATTAACAGGAATGAGTTAAATCTAATTGAGTTGTTAGCAAAAGAGGACCCACAGGAATCCTCAAACATCTCAGGCTATTGCCAAGCCTATAGGTTGCTCTCCTCAAACTGACAGCCAGGCCCCATTACTGAAGACAACACCTACATAAGTCATTGAACTTGAAGATATAGGCCCACATAGAGCCTTCACCCCTGAGTTCTAGTGTCTTTGTTACAGAAAGGTACTCTGCATGCTATCAAAAGAGAATATAAACACCAAGCCAGTCACAACCCCTTTAGCTACAATGGTGTACTATCAGCAAGATATGCTAGAGAAATGTTGGTACAAAGCTTGTGGGAGTAACCAACCAATAACTGGTCAGACTTGAGGCCTAGTCCAAGATGTGGAACCCATATCCAATGCTGTTTGGAATACCAAGAACCTGAGACTAGATAGCCCAGAGACCTAGGGCAAAATCCAATAATACTAGCCTAAAATAAGACAAAAATGTATTGATAAAGTTACTCCTAATGATATTCTTTTATACTCATAGGTCCATGCCTTATTTAGCCATCATCAAAGAAGCTTCTTCCTGCAGCAGATGGGTACAAATATAAAGACACACAGTTAGACATTAAACCACGACTGATAGTCCATAGAACTCTCATCCTTAAATGGGATGTCTCCATCAAATCCCTCCCCTTAGATCTCAGGGAAACCCATGGAAGAAGAGACAGATTAAGTGTAAGAGCCAGAGGGTGTGGAGGACACCAAGAAAACAATGTCCTCTAAATTAACATGAGCAAAGCTCATTTGATATCACCGAGACTGAAGGGGCATGCACAGAGCCTTCAGGGGTCTGCACCAGGTCCTCTATACTTACATTATGACTTTTATTTTAATGTTTTTATGGGACTCCCAAGTGTGGAAATGAGTGGGTCTCTAACTCTTGTGCCTTCTCTTGGGATTTTCTTTTAGTTTGTCTTGTCCAACTTCAATGCAATAGTTTAATTTTATCTTATTATATTTTATTTTGTTATTTTTTTTTAAATGAAGGAATGAATGAATGTAAACCTAGCAACTAGGGTAAAGGTTAATAACAGAATTGTCATTTATGCCTGCTGGGAGAGGAAAATGAGTTAGTGCCAATGGAGCAACACTGAGTACATCAACCCCTCCTGTGCAGGCCTCACGCTCAGGAGGAGTTGACCATTAGGATCCTGGAGAAGTCCCACAAAAAACCANCATTCACATATGCAGTCAACAAGAGTGTTTATTATCTCAAGAGTAAAGGTACCAACATACTGGGGCTGCCCATCTGATACAAAGGCAAGATGGTGACAACCTTGAGAGGGATGTGCAGGCTTCTTTTAAGCACAGCTAAGGGGAGTTCCTAGGGCAGTTAGGTCATTTTACCTATGATTGGCTTAAGTGAGTGGTAATTATGTTAATACATTCCTAATTGGCTGGGCTAGCAAGCACTGGCTAAGGCTAAAGCTTTTCCATTTTGGACAGGCCTGGACAAGTCCCAGGATTTGTCCTTATTTGGTTATTCCCTTGAGCTGCTATGGGGCTGTGGGTGGCTGGCTCAGGCCTACTACACCTTGAGCTGCTGTCAGGAGCATTGAAGATTTATTGTCCTTTGTTCATGGCTTCCTCAGAAATGGCCTGTTCAGTTTCAAAAAGCAGGAACTGAGGCCCAGTTCTTAACTGAGTTTTTGGAGCCTGTCATAATATTTGTCTGGCCTTCTCATTGACCAACACACAATGGGTTTAATGTACTCCATAGATTTTTGCCTGTGCTTTTGTTTGGTTACAGTGTATTTGTTTGGTTTTTTTCTCTTTGGGTATTATATTTTGTTTTCTTGGTTTGGGGAGTTTTGTTGTTGTATTGGGTTTTTTATTTGTATTTAGAGAAAGAACTTAAAGTTGAGTGGGTTGGGAGGAGGAGAGGATCTGGATGTACTTGCAGAGGGAAAGCATATGATCAAAATATATATAAATTTAAAAATTGTTTTAAATAATAATAAAAAAGGAAATCTGAAAGCCCACCCCCAGTGATACACTTCTTTCTACACTTCTTTCAATAAGGCCATACCTCCTAATCCTTTTAATTATATCTAAGAGTTCCACTCCCTGGTGACTAAGCATTCAAATATATGGCCTATGGGGCCATTCTTATCCAAACCACCACAATCCTGTGGTCACAATGGAATACTACCAAATTAACAGTGAGAGAAATCCTGAAGTAGACACAAACTCATAGAGATTAAACAAGACAATATTGAAGGATGAATGGGTCTTTGATCAAAGAAAGGAATAATAAAATCCTAGAATTGAATGAAAAACCAAAATCCAACATATACAAGCCTATGAGAAACAATGAAAGCAGACCTAAGAAGACAGTTTACAACTGTAAAATGCTACACTAATGAACCAGAGAGGCTGAGCAGATTGCTCAGTGGATAAGAACATTCGTTCTGCAAACATGAAGACTTTAGGGAAGATACTAAGTACCACATAAAATGGGCATGGTTGTGAGTGCCTGTAACCTCAGCTTGGCAGTGGAGGACAGAGGTATAGGCAGATCCTGAGAACTTGCTAGCCAGCCAGTCTAGATTAAACAGTGAGCTTTCTGGTTCAGTGGTAGAACCTGTCTCAAGGAAATAAGGTGGAAAGTGATTTAAAAAATACCCCAAATCCTCCCTGTCCTCTGCANTGGCACCTGTGGACTCATGCANTCACACCTCCACACATACACAAAATCAGAGTGATCTCAAATCACTCTAATTAAGAGTTAAGATAAGCCTTAACTCTTAAATCAGTAGATAGAAATTATTAAGTCTGAAGGGACTCTGGCCAGCTTGAACATGGCAAACATGGCTCTGGGAGGCCTTGTCCTTTTCTCCCACTCCTTCTGCCTTGCTAAAAACTGTTCAATTACATTCCTAAAGCTANTCACCAAGGTCTATTCCCTTACTTGGATACTGCTTCCTCCTGAGGCTGACTANCAAGGTCCAGCTATTGAAATCTAGCAATAAAAAGCCCCCTTTGGATCACCTAATTAACATGCCCAATTAAAATTAAATACCTCATTCTAACATGGGGTTTCCCCCTTTACCTTTATAAATTGCCATTTGCCTATGTGCTACGTCTGTCTCCACTCTATTCAGAGGCAGTCCTTTGTCCCCCTGGACAAATACCCCTAGCCCCTTTCCCTTGTTCTCTTCCACTTCTCCCTCTTCCTCTCTCTCCTGTGTTTTTCTCTTATTCCCTGCCCTCTGTGCCTCTGGGGCAAATAAATCTCCTTTGTGCTAAGAATTTAGCCTTGAGAGTGGTGAGCCAATACTTCTCCTTTCAAACTGGAAACACAAGATACAAAAGTCAACAAGACAAAAACTTGGTTCTTTGAAAAGACAGAGTGAAAACTATGCTAGACTAAAAAAGAGAGACCTAAATTAATAAAGTTAAAAAAGGAAAGGAGCCATGATGATAGAAACCATTGAAATTCAGAAAATCGCTGTTTTGTCTTGAAAACATTTTTCTGCCAGGCAATGGTGGCTCACACCTTGAATCCTAGCACTTAGGAGGTAGAGATGGGAGGATCTCTGAGTTCAAGGCCAGCCTGGTCTACAGCGCAAGTTCCAGGATACATAGTGAGCTACACAGAGAAACCTTGTCTTCAAAAATCAAGAAAAGCAAAACAAAACAAGGAAAAAGTTTGTTCCATTAAATTGGAAAAATCTAAAAGAAATCTCTAGGTGCATATGACCTACCAATATTTAAGCAAGAGAAGACAAAATTTTAGAAGATATGTAACAAGCAGTGAGACAGAGTAGTAATTAAAATTCTCCCCACTGCAAACAGCCCTGTCCCACATGGACTCACTTCCCACAAAACAGGAAAGGNAGGAATATTATTAAACTCTTTTTTATGAAGCTAGTATTATGCTAGTATGAAAACTAGATTAAATAACAACCAAAACAAAGAAAATTACAGACCAATCTCTCTGATGAATATAGACAGAATTGTGATCAATTTAGCTTCATTCTGGAGTGTTTCCTCTGAGATTGAAATATTCTGTCCTACAAGGAAGCTCGTTAAGACAGAAAATAAACAACTCAAAATAGCTTCAGAAAGTCCCTGAAACTGACCAGATGCACTAGGCCCTCCCTCCCAAGAGTATATAAATAGAAAAGAACACTGTGAATCACTCTCAGGCAAGCCAGCATGTAAAGAAGAATCTGAACACCCTGAAAGAATCAGAGACCAACCAAACTGCCTAGAAGAAACAAAAGACCAGCTGAGCTGTCTGGAAGAAACCACTCTGGAAAGGACATTCTACAACCTGATGAACTGCTTGTAGGCTATACAATACAGTGTGCTCCTGGTTCTCTGCTTTTGTAAACTGTCACCCATGCTGGCATGGGCTTTAGTGGTGCAGCTGTCTTTGAGTTATTTCTGCTCCTGTAAGTACCCCCTCACCCATATTCCTCCAAGTACCCCCTCACCCATATTCCTCCAAGTACCCCCTCACCCATATTCCTGTAAGTACCCCCTCACCCATATTCCTGTAAGTACCTCCTCACCCATATTCCTGTAAGTACCCCTTCACCCATATTCCTGTAAGTGACCCCTCACCCATATTCCTGTAAGTACCCCCTCATCCATATTCCTGTAAGTACCTCCTCACCCATATTCCTGTAAATACCCCCTTACCTATATTCCTGTAAGTAACCCCTTACCCATACTCCTGTAAGTAACCCCTCACCCATATTCCTGTTGTGCCTAAAGTCTGGACCCCCAAAAGACCACCAGAGACCAAATCCAATGCAAAAACAAGGAGTCTTTTTTGTAAGTAGACTCGGGCCTCTCCATGCGACACAGCAGTAGAGCAGTAGAGACCTGGAGCAGCATGGGGTGAAGGCTTTTATAGTGGTTAGACAAGGGGGGGCATTGGGGGATTCCAAAACTGCATAGTTACAGACTTGGGATTGGCTCAGGCCCTGTTAGGGGTATCTGGACTGAGCTGATTGGCTATTTTGGGTCTAGAGAGTTGCAACATTTTAGTCTCAGCAGAAGGACATCTGGGGTTGTTTGTTTCTGATTAGCCTTTTCCCATGGGTGGAAGTGTTCATGGTTCTCTCTCTGTAACTAGGGCTAAAGTCATGGGCAGTGGTGGGGGGGGGCATCCTGCTCAGGCCTTTTTGCTATGACAAATTCTATTGAGACCTGGGTCTCTCATTCCTCCCTAGAAGTAACTCTAGAGGACCCAACCATGCATTCTCTCTGAGGATCTCTGATAGGGTGTACTGAGACTATAGTACCATTGACTGCACTGTGCTAATCCTTTCCCTGATGAAAGCAAGCAGCCTATTGAGGATACAGGGCCCAAAGGTAAGTAAGAGTATTAGGATTAGCAGAGGCCCTAGCAGTGTGGAGATTGAGATAGTTAACCACAGAGAGGCATTAAACAGAGATTCGAATCAGCCTTGAGATTACTCATGTTTCTTTTTTCACTTGGCTAGTCCCTCCCTAACTTTGGCTAGTGACTCCTTTACCACCCCTGAATGATCAATGTAGAAGCAACAATTCTCTCCTAAGGCTGCGCAAAGCCCACCTTGTAAAAATACAAGATCTAATCCTCATTAATTTTGCAGCACTACTTTGACCAATGAGGTTAGAGAATCTTGTAAGTGGGCAATGGAAGTTTCTAGCCTGTCTGTGTCTAGGTCAATTGCAATCTATAAATTATTGTAATATTTGTCTTGCATTGCCAAAGACAATATCACAGTCCCTTCACCTACCAGTCCAAGGCTCAGGATGACACCTAGTGTGAGGGTGGTTGTAGGCTCCCTCTTCAGTCGAGTTGGGTATTTATCGAGTCTTTGATATATCTCTCTGTCTGTATGATAAATTATCTTTGGGACCAGGCGTACTACTATGCAAAAGTCCTTAGTCTTACTCAGTACTTGCCCATGAACACAGGGTTGAGCCTGGAGGAGCATGCCCACCAGCCATCCTCCATGGGTAAGAGATATCTGTGAGGAGGTGTCTGGATCATTTTTTTGCATAGAGGTTTATAAGCATAAGCATCAGGCATGGTCCCTAGGCAAAAGCCAAATCCCTTGACTGACTGTAGCATGAGCCTGGCTTCTCCATTTTGTTACCAGTGACATTGAGAAGGCAGGTCAGATTCTATATTATTTTCCCTTGGCAGTTATCCCTTTGCAGTAGTGGAGTTTGGTATCAAGGCACAGTCAACAAGAGAGGGTGAGGTCTGACTTAGTAGCATTGAGGACCTGGTAAGAGGCCTTCAGCAACTCCAAGAGGGGGTCTAGTTCTAGTTTGGCTAGAGTAGGTAAGGTGGAGGGGGATNGAGTGTGTCTAGGGATGCAGCAACCTGATATGGAGACTGAGTTGGCATGGGACCATCCAGTGCTTTATCAGGGACAAAGATAGTTGAACTAGTATTTTATTGTACCCAATCTTTGGGGGATCCTGTCCTCCTGGGGGGGACATAGCTATCAACCAAAGAGTAAATATGGCTCTTGGAAGGGCCCCCTCATATACTCTGATATCCCATATTTTACCAATATCCAACCCTTTGGCTTTTTTGCCTTGTTCTGTAAAGGTTATCCTTACAGGGTTGCAAAGATATGGGATGGGCTCTGGGTCTACAAGATTACATGGTTATCAGGATCTAGGATCAGTGGGGACACTAGAAGGTTCCTGGCAGAGTGNAATGAGATCTGTTGTGACAAGGGGTTTCCACCATATGTGTCCAGTGGACTCACAACCCCAAACACTACAGAAGTAGTCTGACGGGCCCCCATATTTGTTAGCTCTTGATTTCTCCTAGCCTGGGCAGACATAAAAACTTGCCTTTCTTAGGGGATCAGTTCCCCACACATCATGTTCCTTGGCACATTTGTTATCTTGGCTTTTCTCATTCCAGTCAGGGCCCACTATCTTGCAAAGGNCAAATACAATGTCTGAAAACCATGTTTCCAAAGGGGTGACCTTAGAAACCTGTTTGACTAGGTCACATGGGTGCCTAAGAGCTGCCAGATAAGGTTTAGGGGTTGATGTGGGCTACTGGTGACCCTGCCTAGTGTTAGTAGGGTGAGGAGCAGGGCAAGTATTATCCTGGCCATCGGGAGATCTGATCTTAAGTTTGAGTCTCAGGATTGTTGGGATCAGGCTTTACAGTTCAGTTTTGATGAAGCTCGGTGTCCTCTGGGACTAGTTTCAGTGTCACTGTTAACTCTGGATAAGCTATGCAGATGAGGGANTGGTGTATCAAAGTGGCGATGCCATCAACATTGATGGCCATAGGGGTGGTCAGGATCACTACATAGGGTCTCTTCCAGTGAGGTTCTAAGGTCTTGTGNTGGTGTCTTCTGACATAAACCCAGTCCCCTGGCTGGAAGTGATGTAAAGTAGGTGGCAGAGCTATCTTGTACACCTGTTGCAACCTCAGCTAGATGTCTTTGAACATTGAGGCTGCTGTGCTTTAGGGAGGCAAGCAAGTTAACATCATTGAACTTAGTGAGTAAATCAGACCACAAGTTGGGGAGGATGAGAGGAGGTTGACCAAACATAATCTCAAATGGTGTAAACCCAATGGTGTAAGGGGAGTTTCATGTTTGGTGGGGAAAGCCTCTTCCAAGCCTGAAAAAGTATCTATCAAAACTAATAGATATTTGTAGCCATATTTTCCTGGCTTCACCTCAGGGAAATCAGTCTCACAGTGACACCCAGGGCAGTCTCCTCTCAGCTGCACCCCGGGCTGCCCTCCAGTGGGCTTGGCGTTGGTTAGCCAGCAGGCCAGGCACTTAGAGGCTGCCTGTTCCACCTTATCTAGGAAACACAACACCTTGAGATGAAACCATCTGAGTAGTTCCTCAGTGTAGAGCGAATCTTAAACGGTCTTATTAATTGAAAACACCAGGCCAGGTATTGAGGTAAATTCTGAATGATCAGAGAGACAGAACAAGCCACAGCCAACCTCACCTTGCCAACTCCTCAGCTGATCTTGTTTCCTCAGACTGCAGGCTTCTGAGTCTTCACCCAAATGAATCTCAGCTGAACTGCTGCTCAAAGCCTGAAAGCTTAAGAGGCCTTCTAGCTTCTGGTTTCCACACCTTATATACCTTTCTGTTTCCTGTCACTACTTTCTAGGATTAAAGGCATGTGTCTTTCTCAAGCAAAGACATGAGATCTCAGGTGCTGGAATTAAAGGTGTGTGCCACTGGAATTAAAGGTGTGTGCCACCATGCCTGGCTGTTTCCAGTGTGGCCTTGAACTCACAGAGATCTGGATGGATCTCTGCCTCGGGAATGCTAGGATTAAAGGCATGTGCTACCACTGCCTAACCTCTATGTTTAATCTAGTGGCTGTTCTGTTCTCTGACCCCAAATAAGTTTTATTAGGGTACACAATATTTTGGGGGACATAATATAATCACCACACCTCAGTCTTTTGGGGGCCCAGGTGAGTAGCTTGGTGGCTATGTCTCAACAAGTCCATTGCCATTTTGGCAGGCAGGTTTAGTCTCCCACTTCCTGTTAGCCACCACCCTTCTGGCCTTTTGGGTTGCCAGACCTGAGGTAGGCTGTGGATGAGGGCCAAATCTTCTTCGTTTTATGTCAGTTTGTCTCTCAGCTCATGGGGACCCAATTCCGGCAGCTTTAGAGTTAGTATTGAGGCAGCATGTTCCGCAGACACCTTAGTGGCCTTGTCTGTCCATTGATTTCCCCAGGCAACTGGGAAGCCCCCTTTTTGATGTCCNGGGACAATGAAAGATTGTCAGCTTAGGTGGGAGCCATAGGGCTTTCAGCACATCTAGGATATCCTGCTTATTTTTGATACTCTTTCCCTCGCTGTCAGAAGTCCCCTTTCTTGATAATAGCACCATGTATGTGTGCCGTGGTGAATGCATAGTGGCTGTCTGTATATACATTAAGTCTTTTACTTTTACCTAATCATAAGGCCTTGGTCAAGATGATCAGTTCCACCTTCTGGGCTGACATCCCTGGGGGCAGAGCCTCAGCCTAAATGTCCTCTCCCTCCATCACCACCNCCACACCCACATACCTTTTTCCTTCTTTGATGAAACTGTTCCCATCGGTGTACCAGGTGAATTCAGTGTCTGGCATCAGTTGGTCCCTCAGATCAGGCAGTGTTCTATGAACTTGGCTGAGCAGTCATGAATTGGTTGATCCAAGTCTGAGACAGGGAGCAAGGTGGCTGGTTTTAGGGCTGTTGATAAGGTGAAACTTATGTGCAGGGAGTTAACGAGGAGAGTCTGGTAGTGGGTCATCCTTGTATTGCTCAGCCAGCACTCAGGAGGCTGTCTGAGGATTCCTTCTTCTGCATGAGGTGTGGTCACAATCAGTTCTTGCACTAGGGTGAGCTTGTCTGCATCTTTGACAAGCAAGGCAATGGTTGCTATGATTCTCAAGCATGGGGGCCACCCTGAGGCAGCAGGGTCCAGTCTTTTTGAGAGATAAGACACTGGCCTTCACCATGGCCTGAGCATCTGGGTTAGGACTCCTTTAGCCACTCCTTTATTTTCATCTACATATAGGCAGAAGGGCTTTGTGATATCAGGGAGTTCTAGTGATGGAGCTGACAATAGGGCTGCTTCAATCTGGGCAAACGCTCATTCCTATTCATCAGTACATTCAAAGGGCCAGCCTTCCAAAGTGACTCCATATAGGGGCTTGGCTGTTTCACCAAAGCCTGGGATCTAGAGGCAGCAGAAGCCAGCTGATCCCAGGAACTCTCTAACCTGCCTCCTGTTGGTTGGCATAGACATTTTTAACACAGTCTCTCTGCGTGCCTCTGATAGCCAGTGCTGCCCCCTTATCAGAATGTAACCTAGGTATGTCACTTTGTCCTGGTAGATCTGTGTCTTTTTGCCTGAAACATAATACCTCAGAGTTCCCAGCATCTGAAGCAAGTCCCTTGTCTCTACCTTACAGTCATCTTTAGTGGCAGCTGCAATCAGGAGATCACCCATGTACTATATAGGAGGGCAATTCTGGGGTGTTCAGTCTAATAGGCCCCTAGGTCCCCATGGAGTGCCTCATTAAATATGGTAGGTGAGTTCTTGAACTCCTGGGACAGTCAGGTCCAGGTCAGCTGTCCATTGAATCCTTTTTCAGGGTCATGCCATTTGAAGGCAAAATAGGCTTGGTTCTGAGGAGCCAGTGGTAAGCTNAAGAAGGCATCTTTTAAATCCAGTACAGTGTACCATTGTAGGCTGGGTGACAATGAGCTTAATAATGTATAAGGGTTTGGCACAATGGGGTGAATTTCAATGACTCATTTATTGACTTCTCTTAGGCCCTGGACTGGGTGATAGTCATCAGTTTGGCTTTCTGATAGGGAGCAATGGCGTATTCCAGGCAGACTGACAAGGTTTTAAAATTCCTTGATTGATCAGNCAACAGTGGATCTGCCCTGGGGTGGCCCCTGCTTTATCCTCTACCAGGATAGGGGCCCAGCATTTAGTGAATTCTGATCCCCCTGTTTTAAAAAGGTTTCTGGAAATTTAGTCAGCCGTGGAAGCACTCCTTGGGGAGGGGGGAGTGACTCTAAGAGTCTGAATTCATCTTCCAGCTGCACCGTTAAGACCTGTATCAACCCTCCCCCCAGGTCAGTCACAGTCACCCCATTCTTGTCAAAAAATAACTGAGCTCCCATCTTTGTGAGTAGATCTCACCCCAAAAGGGTGTACAGGCAATTAGCAAGACCATGAAAGAGTAGNATACCTGATCCATCCCAAGGTCCACCAGTCTTCAAGTAGTCTATGAGTATTGGCTCATGCCTGAAGCCCCATGTACCCAGGGGGGCTATCAGAACTGAATGTTGGGCACCTGTATCAACCATAAATTGGACAGGCTTCCCCTCCAAGCATAGAGTTACCCTAGATTTGGGGAGGGGTACAAATCCCATCCCCTTCAGTCACTTTCTTCCTCTGCTTCCACCACCAGTATATGATGGGGCTCCTTACGGTCCCTCTTTCTGGGGCATTTCGTGACCCAATGTCCAATCTCCTTGCAATGGAGACGTTGATCATTTTGAAACTTTGGCTTGATGCTCTCCTGGGGTACCTTACCTTGTTCCCAGGCCAGGTGGCAGAGTTGTTTTTGCTTTTCCTCTGAATCCACAGCCAATGCCACCAGCAACATTCAAACAATGTTGCAAGCCTGATTTTGTCTCTTGCTGCTCTGGCTCTTCGATTCTTTTCTCTTTCTGCTGCCCTAACCCTCTCCTGTCTCTCATTCTCCTCCATCCTCAGTCTGGCTTATCTTTCTTTATTTGGTACCTCCACCAAGTCATTTATAGACTTACTGGCTAAGCCATCTGTCTTTTGGAGCACTTTCCTAATATCTGGTGCTGCTTGATTGACAAAAGTCAGGACCACTACTGACCTGTGCTCAGCTACCTCAGGGTCAATGGGAGAGTATGCCCTAAAAATCTCCATTAACCTCTCAAGATAGGCTGTTGGTGATTCATTAACCTCATGCTTAATGCTATAAATTTTAGTCATATTAGTTGGGCGCTTAGCAGTTNCATGGAAACCCCTCATTAGAACCTGGCCTGCCTTCTGGAAAATTGAAATTCCATTGATTGGGGTAAAAGGGAAGCCTGCATCAATCTGGGCCTGGTTGGCAATGGGGTGTCCATCATCACCTGGAACCAACTTCTGGGTCTCAACAAAATGCACTCCTTTTCCTCAGTAGTGAAAGGATCTGAAGGATCTGCTGGCAGTCATCCCATGTAGGCTGATGAGTGAAAATGACAGAATCTAGGCCAGCTCTGCTTGGTCCAAGAGGTGAGTGACTCTTCTCCCACCCAGAGAGTCCTGCCTCTAGGACCTAGACCAAGGGGTACAACCNATGTCCAGGAACCCTCACCCATCACTGATCCAGTTGCCAGCCAGCAGGGAAGACTCCATCAGGCAGGTTTCCCTACCAACATCCCTCATCAGACCCTGCAATCTACAAGACCCACACCCTACCCCATATTTACCTATCCACCTACGACCTCAGCATCTTCCTGAGACACAGAATCTGCCAGTATTGATTGGACTAAGAGTGGCTTCCTGAGACACAGAATCCACCAGCTTCGATTGGACCAAATGCAGTACCCTGAGACACAGAATCTACCAGATCCAATTAGACCAAGAGCTATGATTTGCAGATGGAAGTTTGTATGGTCTCAGTCTTTATCCCACCCGGCTCCCACGACACTTAGACCCAAATAAACACACAGAGGCTTATATCATTTTTAAACTATGGCCCTGGCAGGCTTTTCACTAGCTAGCTCTTACATCTTAAATTAACCCATTTTATAAATCTGTGTCGCCANGTGTTCCACGTGGCTTTACCTGTGTGCCGTTACATGTTGCATTTTAGGTGGCAGAATGGCGTCTGCTCAGCTCTGCTCTCTACTTCTCTTCCCCTAGTTCGAATGTCCCGCCTAACCTTATTCTGCCTCACCATTGGCCAAACAGCTTTATTTATCAACCAATCAGAGCAACACATTTTTAGAAAGACATTCCCATCAATGATTGGACCAAGAGTAGCCCTCTGAGACACAGACACAGCAAGCACAGATTCGACCAGGAGCAACTCCTTCAGACACAGGCACCTATTGGAGGAAGAGAGAGATAGACACCAGTGCAAAAATACGTACAACAGCATAAAGAGCACTATGGCACCACCAGAGCCTAGCAGTTCTACAACAGCAAGACCTGAACATTACAATGCAGAGGAAGCAGAAGAAAGCTACCTAAAAATTAATTTTATGAAGATGATAGAAGCCTTTAAAGAGGAAATGAAAAATTCCCTTAAAGAAATTGAGGAAAACACAGCAAAAAAAATCAGAAGAAATAAAATCCCTTAAAGAAAGCCAAGAAAACCATGAAAAAGCAATTAAGCAGGTAAAGGAAACAGTTCAAGACCTGAAAATTGAAATAGAAGGAATGAAGAAGACACAAACGGAGGGAATACTGAAAATAGAAAATCTGAGTAAATGAACAGGAACTAAAGATGCAAGCATAGCCAACAGAACACAAGAGATGGAAGAGAGAATCTCTGGTGTAGAGGATATGATAAAGGAATTAGATTCATCAGCCAAAGTAAACACTAAAGTCAAAAAAGTCATAACACAAAACATCCAGGAAATCTGGGACACCATGAAAAGGCCAAACCTAAGACTAATAGGGATAGAAGAAGGAGAAGAATACCAACTCAAAGGCACAGAAAATATATTCAACAAAATCAAAGAAGAAAACCTTCCCACCTTATAGAAGGAAATACCTATAAAGATACAAGAAGCTTACAGAATACCAAATAGACTAGACCCCCAAAAAGTCCCCTCGCCACATAATAATTAAACCACTAAACATACTGAATAAAGAAAGAAATTAAGAGCAGCAAAGGAAAAAGCCAAGTGACTTATAAAGGCAGACTCATTAGAATNACACCCAAGTTCTCAATGGAGACTCTGAAAGCCAGAAGGTCCTGGACAGACATAATGCAGACACTAAGAGACCATGGATGCCAGACCAGACTACTATACCCAGCAAAACTTTCAATCACTATAGATGGAGTGAACAAGACATTCCAAGACAAAACCAGATTTAAACAATACCTAGCCACAAATCCAGCCCTACAGAAAGTGCTAGAAGGGAAATTACAACCTAAGGAAGTTAGATGCACTCACAAAAACATAGGCAATAGATAACCTCACAGAAGCAAATCCCAAAGAAGGGAAACACACACACCACCACCACCAAAAGATAACAGGAATAAATAATCACTGGTCATTAATATCCCTTAATATCAATGGGCTCAATTTACATATAAAAAGACACAGGCTAACAGAATGAATAAGAAACAGTATCCATCCTTTTGCTGCATACAAGAAACACACCTCAACTTCAAAGAGAGATACTACCTCAAAGTAAAAGGTTGGGGAAAGACTTTCCAATCAAATGGACTTAAGAAGCAAGCTGGTGTAGATATCCTAATATCTAACAATATAGACTTCAAACTAAAAATCAATCAAAAGAGATCAGGAAGGACATTACATATTCATTATAGGAAAAATCCACCAAGATGAAGTCTCAATTCTGAACAAATACAAGGGCACTCACATATGTAAAATAAACATTACTAAAGCTTAAGTCACATATCAAACCCCACACACTAGTAGTAGGATACTTCAACACCCTACTCTCACCAATAGCAGGTCTGCCAGACAGAAACTTAACAGAGAAATAAGGAATCTAACAGATGTTATTACTCAAATGGACTTAATAGATATCTACAGAAAATTCCACCCTAACAAAAAAGAATATACCTTCTTCTCAGCACCCCATGGAACTTTCTCTAAAATTGACCACATGCTCGGTCACAAAGCAAATCTCAATAGGTACAAAAAAAATGGAATAACCACCTGTATTTTATCAGACCACCATGGCTTAAAGTTAGATTTTTAACAACAATAAAAATTACAGGAAGCCTACAATCTCATGGAAACTGAATAATGCCCAACTGAATCACCAATGGGTCAAAGAAGAAATAAAGAAAGAAATTAAAGACTTCCTAGAATTCAATGAAAATGCATGTACAACATACCAAAACTTCTGGGACACTATGAAAGCAGTAGTAAATTTATAGCAGAAAATTTATAGCACTAAATGCCACAAAAAGAAGTTGGAGAAATCTCACACTAGTGACTAGACAGCACACCTAAAAGCTCTAGAACGAAAAGAAACAAACTCACCCAGGAGGAATAGATTCCAGGAAATAATCAAATTGAAGACAGAAATCAATAAATTAGAAACAAAGAGAACAATATAAAGAATCAAAGAAATAGTTGATTCTTTGAGAAAATCAGCAATATAGGCAAGCCTTTAACGAAACTAATAAAAAGGCAGAGAGAATATCCAAATTAACAAAATCAGAAATGAATAGAGAGACATAACAACAGACAATGAGGAAATCCAGAGAATCATCAGGTCATACTTCAAAAACCTGTACTCTACAAAATTGGAAAATCTAAAAGAAATGGATAATTTTCTGGATGGGTATCACATACCAAAATTAAATAAAGACCAGATAAACAATTTAAACAAACCTACAACCCCTAAGGAAATAGAAACAGTTATTAAGTCTCTCAACCAAAAAAAGCCCAGGACTAGCACCAGGATTTCAGTGCAGAATTCTACCAGATTTTCAAAGAAGAGCTAATATCAATACTCTTCAATTTGTTCCACACAATAGAAACAGAAGGAATATTACCAAACTCTTTTTATGAGGCTATAGTTACCCTGATACTCAAACCACACAAAGATGCAACAAAGAAAGAAAATTACAGACCAATTTCCCTCATGAACATTGATGCAAAAATACTCAATAAAATACTGGCAAATCAAATCAAAGAGCACATCAAAAAAGTTATTCAACATAATCAAGTAGGCTTCATNCNAGAGNTGCANNGANGNTTCANNAAAAAAAAATCTGTCAATGTAATACACCATCTAAATAAACTGAAAGAAAAAAAACCACATGAATATCTCATTAGATGCTGAAAAAGCCTCTGGCAAAATCCAACACCCTTCATGATAAAGGTCTTGGAGAGATCAGGAATACAAAGAACATACCAACATATCAAACATAATAAAGGCAATTTACAGCAAGCCGACAGCCAACATCAAATTAAATGGAGAGAAACTCAAAGCAATTACACTAAAATCAGGAACAAGACAAGGCTGTCTGCTCCCCCTATATCTATTCAATATAGTACTCGAAGTCCTAGCTAGAGCAATAAGACAACAAAAGGAGATTAAGGGGAAACAAATTGGAAAGGAAGAAGTTAAACTTTTGCTATTTGTAGATGATATGATAGTATACATAAGTGACCCAAAAAGTTCTGCCAGGGAACTCCTACAGCTGATAAATACCTTCAGTAATGTGGCAGGATGCAAGATTAACTAAAAAAAAATCAGTATATGAATGACAAATCCTGTATATGAATGATAAATTGGCTGAGAAAGAAATGAGAGAAACATCACCATTTACAATAGCCACAAATAATATAAAATACCTTGGGGAAACTCTACCTAAGCAAGTGAAAGACCTATATGATAAGAACTTTAAGTGTCTGAAGAAAGAAATTGAAGAAGATATCAGAAAATGAAAAGATCTCCCATGCCCTTGGATAGGTAGGATTAACATACTAAAAATGGCAATCTTATCAAAAGCAATCTATAGATTCAATGCAGTCCCCATCAAAATCCCAACACAATTCTTCACAGACCTGGAAAGAATAACACTCAACTTCATATGGAAAAACAAAAAATCCAGGATAGCTAAAAGAATCCTGTACAATAAAGCAACCTCTGGAGGCATCACCATCCCAGACCTCAAGCTCTACTATAGAGCTATAGTAATCAAAACAGCTTGGTACTGGCATAAAAACTGACATGTGAACCAATGGAAGCAAATTGAAGACCCACCCAAATGTCACATTAATCCACACACCTATGAACGCCTGATTTTTAACAAAGAAGCCAAAACTGTACAATAGAAAAAAGAAAGAGAATTACAGACCAATCTCCCTCATGCAATGTCTTCAACAAATAGTGCTGGAATAACTGGATGTCAACATGTACAAGATTGCAAATAGACCCATATCTATTACCATGCACAAAACTCAAGTCCAAGTGGATCCAAATCCTAACATAAATCCAGTTACACTGAACTTGATAGAAGAGAAAGTAGGAAGTAGTCTTGAATGAATTGGCACAGGAGACCACTTCCTAAATATAACACAAGTAGCACAGACACTGAGAGCAACAATTAATAAATTGGACCTCCTAAAATTGAGAAGCTTTTGTAAGGCAAAGGACATGGTCAATAAGACAAAATGACAGCCTATAGAATGGAAAAAGATCTTCACCAACCACACGTCTGACAGAGGGCTGATCTCTAAAATATATAAAGAATTCAAGAAACTAGACATCAAAATACCAAATAATACAATTAATAAATGGGCTACAGAGCTAACCAGAGAATTCTCAACAGAAGAATCTCAAATGGCCAAAAGACAGTTAAGGAATTGCTCAACATCCTTAGTTATCAGGGAAATGCAAATCAAAATGACTCTGAGATACCATCTTACACCTGTCAGAATGGCTATGATCAAAAACACTGGTAACAGCTTGTGTTGGAGAGCATGCAGAGCAAGGGGAACACTCCTCCACTGTTGGTGGGAGTGCAAACTTGTATAGCCACTGTGGAAATCAGTATGGTGGTTTCTCAGAAAATTGGGAGTCAATATTCCTCAAGACTCANCTATACTACTCTTGGGCATATACCCAAGGAATGCTCAATCATACCACAAAGACACTTTCTCAACTATGTTCATAGAAGCATTATTCATAATAGCCAGAACGTGGAAACAGGCTAGATGCCCCTCAACCAAAGAATGGATAAAGAAAATGTGAGATACATATACTCAATGAACTACTACTCAGCAGAGAAAAACAATGACATGAAATTTGCAGGCAAATGGATGGAACTAGAAAATATCATCCTGAGTGAGACAAACATGGCATGTACTCATTCATAAGTGGATACTAGATGTAAAGCAAAGGGTAATAAGACTACAACCCACAGTCCCAGAGAAGCTATCTAACAAGGAGGATCCTAAGAGTGATGCATGGATCACCCTGGGAAGGGGAAATAGATGAGATCTCCATGAAAGGGATAAGAGGGGGAATAATGGAGGGTAGAAGATGGGGCATGAGAACATAAGAGAACAGGATGGTTGAGCTGGAACAGGGACGGAGTGGGAGAGCAATAAGAGAGATTCCATGATAGAGGGAGACATGAAGGTGATATGGAAAAACTGGGTGTTGGGAAGTTCCCAGGAATCCCCAAGGATGACCCCAGCTTAGACTACCAGCAGTAGTGGAGAGGGTGCCTGAACTGGCTTACCCTAGTAATCAGAACGGTGAATACCCTAACTGTCATCATAGAGCCTTTATCCAGTAGCTAATGTAAGCAGATGCAGAGATCCATAGTCAAGCACTAGACCAACCTCCAAGANTCCAGTCAAAGAGAGAGGAGAGGGATTCTATGAGCAAGGGTCATCAAGATCATGATGTGGAAACATACAGAGACAATCAAACCAAACTAGTGGGAACTCATGAACTTTAGACCAACAGCTGTGGAACATCCATGGGACTGGACTAGGCCATCTGCATAAGCAAGAGAGTTGTGTAGCTTGATCTACTTAAGGGGCCCCCTGGCAGTAGGATCAGGATCTATCCCTAGTGCATGAGCTGACTTTTTGGAGCCTACTATCTTGCACAGCCTCGATGCAGAGGGAGGGGCTTGGACCTGCCTCTAATGAATGTACCAGGCTCTGCTGACTCCCCATGGGAGGCCATACCTTCCTGGAGGAGGGAATGAGGGGTGGGTTGGGGAGGAGGCTGGAAGGGCAGGAGGAGGGAAGAGAGTGGGAGCTCTAGTTGGTGTGTAAAATGAATAAAAATTCCTAATAAAAAATTTAAAAGAAAATGACAGAATCTAAAAGGTTAATAAGACCCTTGGGGTTATCAGAGAAAATGGGGTTCTGGTTTTTCCAATTGTACAAGTCAGCAGTGGCAAAGGGTCAATACTGATAAACCTCATTGCACTGATCATCAGGTGGGCCCATCGCAATAAAGGGGAGAGCAGTGGAGTCCAACTTGTGGGTGGTAGCTTCCCAGAGTGTTTTTCCATGGGTGTGAGGGGGACTAGAGATGGGCTCAACTTGCCCTGGGGTGTCTGGTGATATCAGGTAAGGGGGCCCAGCCTGGGCTTGAATAGGAGAAGGAAGGAGATACAGTGGGGGTGAGAATAGGAGATTTTCCTTTAGTCCCCTGTGGAGAATCATGGGGGTTGAGAGCTTGGGGTCCTTGGGGGAGTTCTTGGCATCTCCCAAGGCAACACTTTTGAGGATTCCCCCCAAGTCAGTTGTGAGTAGTGGCTTTAACCAAAATGGGGTGGGGAGGTTGTAACCAGATCCTCCCAAATGTTAATGTAGGGAACCTGGTCAGGGTGTCTAGGCTGCCCATAGATAACATTCTTAGCCTTGCTAAGAGAGATAGGTTAAAAGTGACTTCTGTGGGCCAGTTAGTCTGAAAAGATGGCCACTCCAGTTCACAGAGATTNTGGAGTCAGTCAGCCTTTAAGTGTTCCCATCCATCTCATTGGCCATGGTCCCTGAAATCTTTAAAATTGTCAAGGAAGAGGCTCAGGGGGTGGGAGGGAAGCTGGGCATCTGGCCCATTATCTCAGGAAATTCAAACCACAGAAACAGGACAAACACAATTGAAGATGCACACACAATAACAGACAAAAGACTGTCACGACCTGCTCAGTCTCTGCAAAGGAAGTAGGGGGATCCATTCCCACTCAAAAAGGTCCACTGACCCACCAGCATCCCCCTGTCTCCCAGCCTGTCAACCTCCAGCCCATCTGCCTAGGTCTTAAACAGGCTTTACAGAAGGAGCTCTAACAGTCAGAAACAGAAGACAGAGTACAGAGTTTGCCCTGGTGATTCAGAAAGTTACCTGATAGTTGGTGCCTTAAGACTCAGTGGAGGGTGGTCATGGTGGGCTTGGGGATCCTGGATGAGCCCCTAAATGTTCTGCCCAAAGTCTGAACCCCTGAAAGACCATCAAGAGACCAAATCCAATGAAAAAACAAAGAGTCCTTATTGCAAGTTAACTTGGGTCCATCTGATGCATCAGCAGAGCAGGAGAGACCTTGAGCAGCATGGGGTGAAGGCATTTATAGTGGCTAGACAAAGGGGTTGGGAGATTCTAAAACTGCATAGTTACAAACTTGGAATTGGCTCAAGCCCTGGTTAGGGGTATCTAGACTGAGCTGATTGGAAATTTTGGGTCTGGGAAGTTGCAACATTTAGCCTCAGCAGAAGGACATCTGGGGTTGTTTGTCCATTTCTGATTGGCCTTTTCCTGTGGGGGAAGATGTTCATGGTTCTCTCTGTAATGAGGGCTAAGGTCAGGGGCAATCAGGCTGAGACATCCTACCCAGGTCTTTTTGCTATGGCTGCAATTCTGCTGAGGCCTGGGTCTCTCACTGTTAAGTAACCCCTCATCCATATTCTTATAAGTAACCTCTCACCCATATTTCTGTAAATAATCCCCCACCTATATTCCTGTAAGTACCCACTCACCCATATTCCTGTAAGTACTCCCTTACCCATACTCCTGTAAGTACCTCCTCACCCATATTCCTGTAAGTAACCCCAATAAACTTCCTAGTTCCCTAAGGTGGACTTTGGTGTCATATGTACTTTGGTCTGTTGTAGGCTCCTTGTCTGGAGTGGGTAGATGTGTGTGTTGGGTCTCCTCTGGAAGTCTGTCACACAACACAGAAAGATGCAAGGTTGGTTTGATATATGTAAGTAAGTGAATGAAGACAGAATTACATGGTCATCTCGATAAACAGAAAATGTTCATCCCTTCATGATAAACATTCTGAAGAAACTCAATAGAAAGGATGTATCTTNGCAAAATAAAGACTATATACAACAAATCTATACCTAACAGTATATTAAATGTGGGAAAAACTCAAATCATTTCTGCTAAAATCAAGAATAAGACAAGGATATCCATTTTTCTCAACTTGCATTCAATATAGTACCAGAAGTATTAGTTAGAGTGTTATGGAGTTTGTGACCCCTGGGAAAAGACCATAGATTCAATCCAATTATAATTAAAAGATTATTGACTAGCTGCTGGCAAGACAACAGCCTTAAAGCCAAATTTGAGGCATGTTGTGAAGGAGGGGTGTGGGGGAAGGGTTTTTAAGGGGAAAACTACAAGAAGCCCTTCAATATCTATGCAAGTAAGGGAAAACTAGTCTGCACTGCCAAGTTAAGTGGTTAAGGAGACTCAAAACAATCATGGGATATCTGTGTAAAGAAGTTATAGAAGCCAAAAAAGCAGTTAGTCATATCATAACAAGTAGATGGTCACAGCTCTACATTTCTGGGTGGGGATCACTGAGTCAGGGTTACTGGGAACTTGTCTTCCAGGGCATGGACTCAGGGAGAAATGGCTAGTGGGTACCAAGATGGATGCGTAGCATAAAATGGAAGTTCTTTAATCATCACAAGACCAATAAAACAAGAAAAATTAAATAAAACAGATGAAAATTAAAAAAGAAGAAATCAAAATAGGTTTCTTGCAGATAATATGACTGTACACATAACAGAACCTTCAGACTCCACAAGAAAACTAGAACTGAGAAACACTTCCAACAAAGTGGAGGTAATAAAAATAAACATACAAAAATTATGGCCTTCCTATATAACAGTGACAAATGCAAATTTACCTTATGATAAGCTAACAAAGGAAATGAAAAGACTGCTATAATGAACACTTTAAAACAATGAAGAAAGAATTTAAAAAAAAAAACCTAGAAAATCGAAAGACTTCCCATACTCACGAATTGGAGGAATTAATATTGTAATTTTAAAAAATGGTCTCTTAAGAAAGACAATCTATAGACTTAATGCACTCAAATTCTGTGTCATGATTTNAAAAAAAATGTTTTACAAAAGGTAATCTTAAATCCACATAGAAGCACAAAAAAACTCCATATAGCTAAAGAAATCCTGAGTCAAAAGAATACTGCTGGAAGTATTAGCATACCTGATTTCATGTTACTACAGAGTCACAGTAATAATAACAGTATGATCTTGGCACAAAAACAGACATGTTGGTCAATAGAATAAAGTAGAGGGCCCAGATGTAGGCCCACACAATGATAACCACCTGATTTTAAAACATGCATTGTAGAAAAGACTGCTTCTTCAGCAAATGGAGTGGGGCAAACTGGCTATTTACATGCAGAATAATGAAAGTAGATTGCCTTAATTAGGGTTTCTATTGCTGTGAAGAGACATCATGACCATAGCAACTCTTATAAAGGAAAACATTTAATTGGGTGGCTTAGAGTCCAGAGGTTTAGTTCATTATCATCATGGTGGGACATGGTAACAAACAAGCAGACATGGTGCTGGAGAAAGCTGAGAATTCTACATCTTGGCCCAAAGAAAACAGGAAGTTAACTGTCTTGCTGGGTGTGGCTTAAGCATATATGAGACCTTAAAGCCCTCCTCTACAATGACACACTTCTTCCAATAAGGTCACATCTGCTCCAACAAGGTCATACTTCCTCATAATGCCACTCCCTATAAGATTATGTGGGCCAATTACATTCAAACTACCCATTCCACTTCCTGGCCTCTATAAGCTTGTAACAACATCAGAATGCAAAATGCATTTAGTGCAACTTCAAAAGTCCCCATATTCTACCACAGTATCAACAATGTTTTAAAGTCCAAAGTTGAAAGTCTCTTCTGAGATTCATGCAATCTCTAAACTGTAATCTCCTGTAAAATCAAAATAAAAGAACAGATCACATGGCATAGGATATACATTACTACTCCAAAACATATGAAAGGGAGCATAGTGAAGAAATACTTGACCAAAGCGAGACTGAAAACCAGCTGGGAAAACTCCAAACTCTGCATCTCCATGTCTGATGTCAAAACATTCTTCAGATTTCCAACTCCTTTCATCTTTGTTGACTATAACATACTTCTTTCTCTTGGGCTGTTTCCACTCTCTATTATCAGCTTTTCTCAGTTGGTCTCCCACGGCTCTGGCATCACCAACACCTTGGGGTCTCCAAGGCAATCCAGGCTTCAACTGCATACTTTCACACAATGACCTCTCTAGCCTCCATTCAGGGACACCTATGACACATGCCTGGCCTCAGCGGCATTTTTTGGGTGCAAAGGAAGATTATACAACCCCTTTCTTCTCTCCTTAACTCCAGAACCATGTGGCCAAAGGTGTCAACTTCTGTGGCATGCTGGGGCAGGAACATGGCCACCTCATTCAATTACATCTTAACTGCTTTCTGTTTTCAATGGTTTCCTTCACTGCTGAAACTTGGCTGTCCTGAAACTGCATCTGCAGACCAGGCTGGCCTCAAACTCAGAGACCTGTCTGCCTCTGCCTTCCAAGTGCTAGAATTAAAGGCATGTACCACCATACCCTGTTTTAAGCTTTTCTGTAATTCCTTTTCACAAGTTGGAAACTTAGCTATGTGGGATCTTGCCCTGAGGTCACCACCCCCTTTTTTTCCATTTCTTAATCTGTTTATCTCTTTGAATATGAGATTTAGTTCCATTCCACTTCCTGATGCTCTTTTTCTCCTCAAAGTTTACATTTGTATTTTTCCATGCTCAGTTTGCCCTTTTTCATTATATTTAACACTAATAACTGTATGACAGAGTCTATACCAGGCTGTTTTGAGATTTCCTCTGCCACAGAATTAATTCAACATTCTTCACTTTAGCTACAGGCAGACTCTTCAGACAAGGGCAAAAAACAGCCACATTCTTCACCAAAATATCACAAGACCAGTTTCTAGGCCACATACTAACATTTTTCACTGAAACCTCTTGATCCAGTCCCTCACAGTTCATCAAATCACATTCAGTACCACTGTCTTCAATGCTCCTACTAGTATGGCCCATTAGACAGCACTTAAAGCATTCAATGGCTTTTGTAATCCACAGTTCTAAGGTCCATATTCCTCCAAACAAAAACATGGTTTGGCCAATCACAACAATACCCAAATCCCTGGTAGCAACTTTTGTCTTAGGTAGGGTTTCTATTGTTGTGAAGAGATACCATAAACGTGGCAACTCTTACAAAGGAAAAACATTTAATTGAGGTGGCAGCTTAAAATTCAGAGGTTCAGTCCATTATCATCATGGTGGGACACGGTGGCATGCAGGCAGACACGGTGCTGGAGAGTTCTACGTCTTTTATAGGCAACAGGAAGTGAACTGTCTCACTGGGAATGGCTTGAGAATATATGAGACTTCACAGCCTACNTCCACAGTGACAACACTTCCTCCAACAAGACTATTTATACTCCAACAAAGCCACAATTCTTAATAGTGCCATTCCCTATGAGCTTATGGGGACAATTACATTCAAACTACCACAACCGCCAGGAAGAGCAGCAGCACTGGATTGGGGTCAGCTGGAGCTTAGAAGAAAAGCTCTTTGCAGAGGCTGTGGAGAAGTACTGTCTTGCTTTACATAGCTTGCTCAGCCTACTTTCTTATAGAATCCAAGACTACCAGACCAGGGATAGCATGACTCACAATGTGATGGGTCCTCTTCCATCAATCATTAATAAAGTAAATACCCTTCAGATGGATATGTATGGGCTATTTTCATAATTGGGTTGTTTTCTTGATACCTAGAGTTTTTTTTTTTAGTTCTTTATATATTAGCCTCCTTTTGCATGTGTAGCTAGTAAAATGATTTATTTTGCATTCTCTAAGGCTGCTGCTTTGTCTGAATGATGGTGTCCTGTGGTGATATTTTATCTGTGTCATGCAATAAAATTTATCTGAGGATGAAAGGAAAAAGCCAGCCACTATATTAAACATAGAAGTCAGACAATGGTAGCACACGCCTTTAATCCTATCACTCAGGAAGCAGGGATCTATCAGGATCTCTGTGAGTTCAAGGCCACACTGGGAACAGAGCCAGGCATGGTGGCACATGTCTTAAATTCCAGCACTAGTTAACCATAAAGGCCTGGAGGTCTGTACAGACAGACAGGAAGTGACAGAGCTGGGCAGGAAGAGGAAGTGATATAGCTGGGCAAAGAAAGGAAATGAGTTAGCAGAACAGAAAGGAATATAGGTGTGGGTATACAGGAAGTAGGTCTCTTTTCTCTGATCTCTCAGGTTTTAACCGTGATATCTGACTCTGGGTTTTTTATTTAATAAGACCATTTAGCAATTCATATACAGTGTCATTTGCCATATAGAAGCTTCTGAGTTTCATGAGGTCCCATTTATTAATTGTTGATCTTAGTGCCTGTGCTAATGGTGTTCTGTTCAGAAAGTCTTTTGCTGTCCCAAAGAGTTCAAAGGTATTCCTCCCTTTATCTTTATCANGTTCAGGATTTCTGGTTCGATGTTGAGATCTTTGATCTATTTAGAGTTGAGTTTTGAGCAGAGTGGTATGTATGGATCTATTTAGATTCTTTTACATGCAACCATTCAGTTTGACCAGCACAATTTGTCGAAGATGGTGTCTTTTTTTTCTCAATGTGTATTTCTGGCTTCTTTATCAAAAAGTTGGTCATGCATCTATGGATTTATGACTGGGTCTCCAATTCTGTTCCACTGATTAATGTGTCTGTTTTGTGTCAATATCATGTTGTTTTTATTAGTATAGCTTTATAGTACAACTTGAAATCAGGGATGGTATTACCTCCAGCAGTTCTTTTATTATTCAGGAGTGTTTTAGCTATCTGGGGTTTTGTGTTTCCACATGAAGCTGAGAATTATCCTTTCATAATATGGGGAGAATTGTGTTTGAATGTTGCTGGGGACTGCATTGAATCTGTAGATTGCTTTTGGTAGTATGGCCATTTTTGCTATGTTAATCCTACTAATTAACGGCATGAGAGATCTTTCCATCTTCTGTTATCTTCTTCAATTTCTTTCTTCAAAGACTTGAAGCTCTTTTCATACAGGTCTTTCACTTGCTTCATTGGAGTTTTATATTCTGTGAGGCTATTGTGAAAGGTATTTTTCCCTGATTTCATTCTCAGTCCATTTGTCATTTGTATATAGGAGGGCTACTGACTTTTGTGAATTGTTTATCCAGCTACTTCACTCAAAGTGTCTATCAGCTGCAGGAGTTTGCAGGTGGAACTTTTAGGGTTACTTATGTATACTATCATATCATTTGAAAATAATGGTATTTTGACTTCTTCCTTTCCAACTTGTAACCCCTTGATCCCTTTCAGTTGCCTTATTGCTCTCTCTAAGACTTCAAGTATGCAATTGAATAAGTATGGAGAGAGTGGACAACTTTGTCATGCTCCTAATTTTAGTGGAATTGTTTTGAGTTTCTTTCCATTTAATTTGATATTGGCTATAGCTTTGCTGTAAACTGACTTTATTATGATGAGGCATGTCTCTCATATCCCAGGGCTTTTATCATGAAGGGATGTGGATTCTATCAAAGGCCTTCTCTGCATCTAATGAGATGATCTTGTGTGTTTTGTTTATCAGCTTGTTTGTAGTATTTTACATTTATCTATTCATGTATGTTGAACTCCCCCTGCATCTCTTGGATGAAGCCTATCTGATCATAGTTGATGATCTTTTTCATATGTTCTTGAATTCAGTTTATAATATTTTAATAAGAGTTTTTGCATCTATGTTCATTAGGGAGATCCTGTAAATATCTGTTAGTTCCATCTAGTTTATGATGTCAGTTGACTTTTGCATTTCTGTTTAGTTTTTGTCTGTATGACCTGTGTATTGGCATTAGTGCATGTGGTGGTTTGAATAAGAATGGCCCCCAGAGGCTCATGTGTTTGAATGCTTGTCCCATAGAGAGGGACAGTATTAGGTTGTGTGGCCTTGCTGGAGGAAGTATATCACTGTGAGGATGGAGTTTGAGGTCTCAGAAGCTCAAGTCAGTTCACTCCCTGCTTCCTGTGGAACAAGATGTACATCTCTCAGCTCCTTTTCCAGCACCATACCTGCCTGCATGCCACCATGTTTCCTATGATATAATGTACTAAACTCTGAAACTGTAAGTGAGCACCAACTAAATGTTTTCCTTTATAAGAGTTGTTGTAGTCATGGTATCTCTTCACAGCAGTAAAATAAACCCTAACTAAGACAGTGGGGTACTGGGTACTGAAGTTCCCCATTATCACTGTGTGAGAGTCAATATGTGATTTAAGCGATATTAGTGTTTCTTTAATGAACTTCGATTCTCTTGTGTTTGGTGCATAGATTTTTAAGAATGCCATGTCATGTTAGTGAATTTTTCCTTTAATAAGTATATAGTGATATATACCCCATCTCTTGTGATTGATTTTAGATTGAATTCTATTTTGTCAGATATTAAAATGCCTACAGTACATTGCTTCATAGGTCCATTTGCTTGGAATACCTTTTTCCATTCTTTAACCCTGAAAAAATGTTTATCCTTAGTGTTAAGGTATGTTTCTTGGATACAGCAGAAAGTTAGATCCTGTTTTTGCATCCATTTTGTTAGTCTGTGTCTTTTTATTTGGGAATGGAACTCATTGATGTTGAGAGATATCAACAGTGATTTTTGATATTGAGCAGTATTTGTTGATTCCTGTTATTTTGTATGTGTGGTGTAGTGTGTGTATGTGTGTTGTGTTATGTGGTGTGTGTGTGTGTATACTATGTGTAGTTTCCTCTTTTTATTTGCTGGTCTGGGATTATTTCTTCCTTGTTTTTTGTTGTGTGTGGTAAACTTCTTTAGGTTTGAGTTTTCCTTGTAGCACCTTTTGTAGAGCTGGATGTTTAGATAGATAATGCTTAAGTTTGTTTTTTATTTTAGAATCTATTATTTTCTCCATCTATTATGATTGAAAGTTTTAATGGGTATTTTATGTTGGGATGGCATCTGTGCTGTCTTAGAGTTTGGAGGATATCTGTCTAGGCCCTTCTGGCTTTTAGAGTCTCCAATGAGAAGTCAGTTGTTATTCTAATATATTTGCCCTTTTATGTTACTTGGTCTTTTCCCCTTGCAGCTTTTAATATTTTTCTTTGTTATGTATGTTTGATGTTTTGATTATGATGTGCTGAAGGAAATTTCCTTTATGATCCAGTCTATTTGATGTTTTGTATGCTACTCGTACCTTGAGAGGCACCTCATTCTTTAGGTTACAGAAATTTTCTTCTATGATTTTGTTCAAAATGTTTTCTGTGACATTGACCTGATTCTCTTGTCTCTATTCTTATTATTTTTAGATTTAGACTTTTCATAAAATCCAGATTTCAGGATGTTTTGTGCCAGCATNTTTTTAGTTTGAACAATTTCTTTGACCAAGGTATCTATTTCTTCTACCTTGTTTTCAATACCAGAGATTCTCTTTCATTTCTTGTATTCTGATTGGGANGCTTGTCTGGTTCTTGTTTGAGTTCCTATATTTTTTTATTTCCAATTTTCCCTCAGTTTGGGTTGTCTTGATTTTATCTCCATTTTCAAGCACTGAATTGTTTTATTCATTTCCTTCCCCCATTTGTGTTTTCATACTTCTTTAAGGGATTTATTTATTTCTTCTTTAAGGACTTCTGTCATATTCATAAAGGGTATTTTAAGGTCTTTGTCTTGTGCTTCAGGAATGTTGCAATACTCAGGCCTTATTATGGTATAGGATTCTTGAGCTCTAGTGGAGACATATTGTCCTGGNTGTTATTGATTGTGTTTTTACATTGGTGTCTAGGCATATGGGTTTGAGAAGATTATAATTTTAGGTGCTGATATTTGGTTTTGTCTTTATTGGGTGGGTGTTTTGTTCCTTTGTTCTGTTGCCCCCTCTGGTTATTTGGAGATCATGATGGCTGTGTGTTGCCTTGTGGGGAATTCTGGGATTCTGCTAGATGTGGCCCCTGGGAGTTCTGGATAGAATGTGTTTCTAGGTGTTGGGAGCTGATACTAAAGGATGGGAATGGGAATATCTGTTAGGTCCATTTGATTCANGAACATTATTTAACTCCAGAGTTTTTCTATTTAGCTTTCTTTTCTGCTTGACTGAATTCACTTCTATCATTGTGTTGGTACAGATCTGTGGTTTTAATTCTAAGCATTTCTCTTATGAAGATGTGTGCTCCTGTACTTGGTGCATATATGTTTAGGACTGTTATATCTTGTTTGATTTCTCCTTTAACAAGAGAAAGTGTCCCTCCTTATCTCTTCTGATTAATTGTGGTTTGAGGTTGATTTTGTTAGGTATTGTTTCTTGGTTCCATTTCTTTGCAATATGTTTTTCACTCCTTTATCCTAGGTGGTTTCTACCATTGCCTATGGGATATTTTTGGAGGAAGTAAAATGATGGATCTTGTTATCTGATCCAATCTGTTAGTCTATGTCTCTTTATCAGGGAATTGAGAGCATTAATATTTAGAGTTGTTATTAAATAATAGGCATTAATCTATGCCATTTTGTTATTTTTATGGTGTTCTGTTAGACTTCTTTTGACAGTGTTCTGGGATTGTTTATTTGTTCTTTCACCTTCTTGGTGAAAACCACAGTATCCCTTCAGTATCTTCTGCAGAGCTGCTTTCGGGGTCATATATTGCACAAATGTGTTTTAATTGTGGACATTTTTTTCTTTCATCTTCAATTATGACTGATAGTTTTTCTGGACTGGCACTTGTAGTCTTTCATAACTTGTGGAACACTAGTGCAGTCTCTTCTGTGGTGATTCTGATGGGTTTCCTTTGTATGTAATCTGATCATTCTCTCTTACGGCTTTCAATACCCTTTGTTATGTACATTCATTCTTTTGACTATTATATGATACAGGGAGTTTCTTTTCTGGTCTTATCTAATTGATGTTCTATGTGTTTCTTGAATCTCAATAGGCATCTCTTTTGTTAGATTAGTTCAGTTTGAGTTAAGTGAGGTTTCTAAGCCCAGGAGCAGAACCTTTGGAGAATTAGTGGATTCTCACAGTCAATATTTAGAAGTCTGGTGGTGTATGTGTGTGTGTGTGGGGGGTATTCAGGAAAAGGTATGAGTAGAGTTGGTGATATGGTTCTGGGATTCCCTACCTAAAGAAGAGGACCAGGAAGGGCAGGCATGGGACATGTGGTCTTCAGATGAATTGTGGGAGTGGATGGAGTTTCTAATGTGGATGTAGTGCTCTTCCCTGGAAAGGGACACTCTTCATGTCTAGGAAGTAGATGTAGTTGGTGTTCTGAGTCTAGTGTTTACCAGAGAAGGGGCTGGATGTGTGAAGCTTGGATGGATAGAGCAGGTGAGGGTGTGTGAAGTTGAGTTTGAGAGAGAGTCTAGTCTTCCTGTCCAGGGGAAAGGGAAGGAGACTTGGGAATGGGTGGATGGGGATATCAGATCAGGTTGGGGCTCTCTGACAGGTGTATGTGGAAAGGGACACAGAAAGGCAAGTTCTTAAGGCAAGTCATAGGAGTGGGTAGAGTTGCTGGTATGGGTCTAGTGCTTCCTATTGCTGAAGAGGGTAGATCCTCAAATCAGTGGGGTAGGTGTAGTTGGCTGTGCCAGTCTGGTGTCTGCTCAGAGAAAGGATCAGGTGTATGGACTGGGAATGGATGGAGTTGATTTGGGGAGAGTCTATGTTCTCTGGCTAGAGATGGGGGGAGGGAATTCTGGTGGGAGTGGATGGAGTTTCAAGCATGGGTTGGGGGTCTTTAACTGATGGGTACATATAGAAAGGGATGTAGAAATTTCATCCATAATTATTAGACATATTAGCACAACTAAAGAGAGAACCTGAACACTGCACTTGAACAGCAGGAAAGCTGCCCAAGATTCCATTTTGTGAAAATGCAAATTAATTTAAAGAAGAGATCCTAAATTGGAATGACACTGAAGGTCTCCTTGCTCAAAAATAACCACCTAGGAAAGTGTTTCTCCATGTCCCACAAACAAATGCCAATGTAACTCTAGTCTAAGGGGGACAGGTTCTATCACTATCAGATAGCAGAACCAGGCAGCAATGTGATGTCTACATGGTACTCATTTTGTAGTCATGAAAGACATGGTATTGAAAGCTATGGTTTCATAGAGCTCCTGTAAGGTTAGGCAATGTGTGTCAGGGCCAGAGTCATATGCTTGGAGGTTCCAAGAGGCCACTGCATGAAGTCATAAAGATGAAGCCTAAATTTTAATGACAACTCCAGAATGTTGGAGATTCCAGTACCATAGGATAGGCACTGAGGAAATATACAGGCAGAGTGAGTGAAGCNGGCTTAAGAGAGAGGCTACATATGCTGAAGGTAGCATAGGTGGAGGAGTGGGGCTATTCAAGCCCTTTGGAGGCCAGGTAATTCCATCATTAGGTCTGGATGCCAGACAAATATCGGCAAGATTTGGTGCTTGACTAATTAAATTTGAGTTTTACTTTGTTCCAATCAGTCCTTGCTATCACCCTATTCTTTCCTTTTGGAATGGAAATCTGTATTTTATATATTGGAATTGTGTCACTTGATTCTGATTTCATTGATGTTCACAGTTAAGAGATTGCCCTGAGTCTCAGATGAGACTTTGATTTTAGATGATTTTCTCCTCTTTTTCCTTTTCTTTGGATTTTTAAGCAGCACTAAAATTGTTAAAGACTACAAGTACTTTTGAAATTAGCCTGTATGGATTCAACCATTAAAGAGAGAAATAAAAAAAGACCAAGTGCCATGTCCAGCATGGCTTGATCCTGGAAACCTGAGAAAAGGTAGTGAGGGAATGAAGAAAGGACAGACATACAGACACACATACGCAGAAAAGCTGGGGTCAGGTGGGCTGGTTCACTCTAATGGAGTGGCAGTTGGAAATTCAGTAGGAGGTGTCTGTATATGAGCAGTTTCAGGTTGTAAACATCTGGGAGGGGGAAGCTGTGGTTGCTAGTTTTTCCATATAGCCAACATTCATATTAGGAGAAAAGTTTTGTCATCTCTCTGAGCCCTACCTCAGGGGAAGGGGATGGGGAGGGACCTAGCCAATTCCTAGTGGTTCAGAAGCATTGGTGCATGATATGGCTGTTCCCTTGCCAATAATGCATAACCACTTAGGATTCCATCTACTCTTTCCACATTAACTCAAGTCTTTTCAGACTCCCACAGTAGAGGATAGAACCACAACTCATAGATTTGCAGAATTAATATAGTAAAAAATGTGTATATATGAAAAGTTATTCATGGATTTTTTTTAATCCCATTAAAAATTCCTATAACATTCCTCAAAGCACTAGGGGGGAAATTTTTCAATTTGTATGGAAGCACAAAAGGAGCTAAGAGCAGTCTTAACTAGAAAAGGGCATAGAAGGGGACATAACAGTATATGATCTCAGATCACTACAGAATCATAGTCACAAAGACAGACAAGCAGACCAAGGGAAAACAAACCACAGAGTTACAGCCATTTGGTCTCTGGTGAAGGTGTCAAGCATAAACAATGCATCTCCTAGTTATTGTGAACATAGCAGAAATAAACATGGATAGGCATTTACCCCTATATAATACAGTCCTTTGACTGTGTGCTTCGTGCTCCAGCTGGATCAAGTGGTAGATCTATTTCTAGGTTTTCTGAGGAATCTCCACATTGATTTCCACAGTGATTGTACCAGTTTTCACTCCAATCAGTAGTAAATAAGTGTCATAGTTACTTTTTTTATTGCTGTGCAAAACACTATGACCAAAAGCAACCTGAGGAAGAAAGAGTTTATTTTACCTTACACTTCCAGATACCACAACAGTCCATCAGCAAGGGAAGTCAGGATAGGAACTCAAGTCACAAACCTAGGGCAGGAAATGAAGAAGAGATCATGGAGGAGTGCTACTTACTGACTTCTTCCTTGTGGTTTGATCAGCCTGATTTCTTATAGGACCCAGGACCACCAACTCAGGGATGACACCATCAACTCTGAGCTGGGCTCTTCCCCATCAATCACTAATTAAGAAAATGCACCATATCCTTGCCCACAGGCCAATCTGGTGGGGACATTTTCTCAGTTAAGGTTATCTCTTTCCAAAATAACCAAGGCTTGTGTAAAGTTGACATAAAACTAGCCAGCACAATGTGTGTTTCTCTACATCATTGCCAGTATTTATGCACATTTGGGGGAGTTTAGCCATATTGATTGGGATAAGATAAAATTTCAATCAATTTAATTTGCATTTCCCTGAAATCAAGAGCTGCTGAACATTTAAAAAATTGGTTTTCAGGCATTTTTATTTTGTCTTTTGAGAACTCTGTGCTGACTAGNTTTATGTCAACTTGACACACAATCCAGAGTTATCTGAAAAGAGGGAACTTCAACTGAGAAAATGCCTCCATAAAATCAGGTTGTAGGCAAGCCTGCAGGGCATTTTCTTAGTTAGTGATTGATGAGGGTGGGCCCAGCCAATTGTGGGTGGTGCCATCTCTGGACTGGTCGTCCTGGATTCTATAAGAAACTAGGCTGAGCAAGCCATGGTAGAGCAATCCAGCAAGCAGCATTCCTCTGTGGCCTCTGCTTTAGTAGCTGCCTCCAGGTTTCTGCCCTGCTTGAGTTCATGTCCTGATTTCCTTTGATGATGAACTGTGTGATGTGGAAGAGTAAGATGAATAAACCCTTTTCTCCTCAACTTGCTTTGGTTATGGTATTTCATTACAGCAATAGTAACTATGAAGTGACTGCTTTTACTTCCCAATTTTTATTCTACTACCATGCTGATTTTATTACTTTGGCTTTGTAGTATAACTTGAAATCTCGAGTCATGACATTTCCAGCTATTCTTTTAATATTCAGGATCATTTTTAACTATGTTGGGTCTTTTGTGTTTACAAATGAAATTTAAACTTAGTTTTCAATTTCTGTGAAGAATTGCATTGGAAACTTGATCTAGATGTCCACTAGTGATGAATGAACAATAAATGTGATACATTTAAATAATGGAATATTATTTATCTGTTTAAAAAGAAACTTGAAATTCTCAGGTAAATGGATGGGACTGGAAACAGTCATTCTGAGTGAGGTAACCCAAACCCAGGTAGACAAATGCCATATGTTTTCTCTCATTTGTGGATGTTATATTTAAATCTTCATATGTGTGTGTTCCATTTGGAATACCCATAGAGGTCAGGTAATTATTAAAGGGAGTGGATTCCAAGGGAGAGATGATAGAAAAAAGAGTGTAAAGGGAGCAAGAAATGTAAACTGGAGAGGGGGTGGGAGGGTAGGCATGCAGGAGTGGGCATGAGGAAGGATAATACTAAAGAGATTCCAAAAAAATCATATGGAAACTACTAGAAGGGACTGTAGAAGGTCCCTAAAATATATACATACAACACATAAATAGAGTCTAAGTGAAGTTACCTTACAGCTGGCCAACAACATGTGTACTAGACACCACAGGATTAAAAATAAAAATCCCAGTGCCAGGAATGGGTTACACTTTTTGGAATCATTGAAAAGTGAAGTCTCATAGTGTTGCTGGATCCTAACGGCTCCCTCAGGGGAGGGGGTGAGAAGGCGCAGTGTCAATAACACAGGCACCGGAAATCAGTTGAAGGCAAACAACATAACAAACTCATTTATTTAATAATGGGGAAGGCTTTATATACTCTCCTCCAAGCACCCAGTCTGTGTCACAATCTGGTGGCATTGCGTGGTCATTCCTCATTGTCTGGACACTATCAGGAACTCTGACAGCAACCAAGAACTCTGACAGCATCTGTTGCTAGGCCCTCAGGCAGACTCCAAGTTGGCTCATAAGGAAGTATGTTATGTACATGGCTTAGCAAACTGGTCTGAGGCAATTTCCTCTACCCTATGGGCCTGTCCTACTACATAGCCACCCTTTTATTTTATTATGTAGGTGCTCAGTGGGAGTCAGAATTCTTTGCTCTGGCCTTGTTCAGCTCAAGGGGGCTCAGCAACTGGACTGTGCCTGTAGGTTGGCTTACCAAATAAGCTCTTACCCATCACCGACTGTCAGCCCTTGAAGAGCATCTGTCCCTGGGGAGTCACCCTGGGTGGGGAGTGTCAGGCAGTAGCCTTTTGAATTTTAGAAAGCCAGGCATGCATAACCTCCTGTGGAGGGCTATGAGTTGGATGTCTAAGAGCCATTAATACCTGTAGTGGCTGCCTGTTGCCTTAATAGCCACCTGTTGTTGCCGGATGTGCTGTAGGAGACACTTAAGTAGGAGAAAGATTAAAAGCACCACCACACCAATCAAAATGTAAGTGAAAATCCAGGAGGGATCAAACAGCCTTCTTATATCATTCCAATCCTTTTCAGAAAATAGTCAAAGGCCATAACCTCTGCCCTTGTCTGATTTAATTGGAAAATTCTGTGTGTTAGCTGTAATGGATAATATAGAAACTTAGATGACCATGGGCCCTTAATATATTTAGCTAGCTCCCGGCCAGATAAACTAACATTCCTCATCTCAAAAGGCATCATACAAAATGAGGAAAAGTGAGGCTCCACACGTCTTCAGCCTTTAGAGAGGCAATGAGATCAAGAAAGGGAAATATATTCATTATCCATCCTGGGTTATTTCCTCCTTGGTGGAAGCAGGCTGATCTGTGGTCAGGAGCACATCTCTTGCAGAGACCCATATTGGCGTAATGGTACTCTGAGGAAAAACATAAGCATACCCTCTCCCATGGGTTAGCAGGAGGGCTGGTGGCTACCATTGGAGGGAGATAGGATTTCTCCATCTTACCAGGGGCAGGGATGTGTTCTTTGACAGAGACACTCAGTGCTTGTAGGCCAGGCTGAGCCCCTTGTAGCGCCTTGAGGGCCAGGTCAGAGACCTGTTGAAAATAGGCATTCAAACCAATCTGTGCCTGGTTCACAGGATGGACATATTTCCAGCTCCTTGTGAGCATATCATAGGTCACTGGGATGTTAAGTAAGATGTTGGTCTGGGCCTGGGATTCTGCCTGATCATCATAGGCCAATCTCCAACTGAGAAAGACTGCACGCCCCAATACAGCTTTAAGCAAATAGTACCAATGGAATTAAGTTTGTAATTGCATGGACCATTGAGCAAGGACCTGCTGAAAGTAGGGGGAATCTGGGCCTGACTCATTGGCTGCCTTCCTGATGATGGGGAGATCAGCTATGGGGATGGGAACCCAGGGCTGGGTATGGGCATTTGGGCCCACATTGACTGGGAAGGCTTCTATGGGCCTATGGACTGCCAGTGGTGCAGGCTGTGAGGGTTGTAAGACACCTGGAACTGTGGGAGAGTAGCCACCTTCTGAGGCAGGCGGGTCCTGGGGNAGATCACCCCAAGAATACCACAGTGGAGGTGTAGTCAGCCGCAGTGGTGGTGGAGCAGAGGGGGGAGCAGTGCATGACTTAATGACAGCTACCTTCTCCTTGACAGATATCTCAGGGCCCAAACTGACAGCTATGTTCTCCTTGACAGATTTCATGGGGCCCAAACTGACAGCTATGTTCTCCTTGACATATTTCACAGGGCCCAGACTGACAGCTTCATTCTCCTTGACTGATTTCATGGGCCCAAACTGTCTGTCTCCTCATCATTGGATATTGTAGAGATATTNAACATGGGAGTGGTGGGGGTGATGAAAAGATTAGCCATCTTTTAGAGGAAAACAGGAAGCAAACAATCAGAGAGAAGATGACAGTCAGCAGGGGTGAAAATTTGTATCAGACCCTTATGTCTTGTGCTTAGTGGGGGACTTCTGTGGTTTTCCTAGGCCATGGCCATATGCCCACACAGTGTCTCCAGACAAGGGACAGTGTTCAGGAGCTGAGCCTTGGATCCACCTCCTGGGGGGTCAATCCTTATATGGAGGCACCAGGCAAACAGAAACAGAAAAAAATGTGCCTTCCTAACAGGATGGGCAGATAAAAATGACAGACACACAAAAGAAGGAAAGAAATGGGGGTCCCAATGCTTACCTGCCAAAGGGACTGAAAGAACACAACACTGAGGGGCCTTCTCACCAAAACACACTGTCTTGGGGGCACTGTCCAGCACCATGAGTGAAGAAAGGGAGACGATCAAAACTTGTGCTAGAAAAGAGAAAGTAACAGAAATCCCACATTCAGGCACCAGATGTTGCTGGATCCTAATGGCTCCTTCAGGGGAGAGGGTGAGAAGGCACCAGGAATCAGTTGAAGGCAAACAACAAACTCATTTATTTAATAATGGAGAAGGCCTTATATACCCTCCTCCCAGCACCCAAACTGTGTCCCAATCTGGTAGATTTGTGTGGTCATCCATCATTGGCTGGGCACAATCAGGAACTCTGACAGAACCTGTTGCTAGGCCCTCGGGCAGACTCCAGGTTGGCTTATAAGGAAGGACATTATGTGCATGGCTTGGCAACTGGTCTGAGGCAATTTCCTCGACCATATGGGCCTGTCCTACTATACCATAGATCCCAAAATATTATAAGCTATTGTATGTTCTCAGTTACTCTCCAGAGCTTGANAGTAAGACCCTATTGCAGATGACCCTGAACTCTGAGTGATAGAAAACAGAGGAATCAAACTTGTACTTAGCTATAAACTTCATAACCACTAGCTAGCTCTCATAGTGCTGGAAGGTGGTACATATGCCACTAGAGGAGAAAGAGAAGTACCAATCTTATTTAGCTGTGTAGCCTGAAAACNACAACAATGAATGGCCTGGTAAGACATGCCCATTGGTGCAGTGGTGGCACAGATGTGATGCAAGTAACCAAACACTTTCTTATTTAAAACCCTTATTTGCCACCGTTATTGGGACGAAGAACTTGTGCCTAAACTGGTCATAAGCCCTGGGTAGANACTCCTTCTATTACTTTGCAAAATGGATGCAGTGTTAAACTGACCTCTAAAGACTTACAGTTATGCTTGTAGCTTAGTGCATCTCTTCGCTCATCAGAGACATTTCCTTTTGAAATAGAGGACAATTAACACAGAGATCCACAACTGGTCAAGGTACAAAGAGTACTGTGGAGTTCTCAGTTCTAAATGACATGCCTATATCACACCTTATCCTCCCAACACTCAGTGATCATTGTGGAAGGGAATAGAAAGATTATAGGAGCCAAAGATAGAGAATGAGTACAAGAAAAATATTTTCTGAACACAACAGGGAAGTTACACATATGAATTCACAGAAGTTGAGGTAGGATTAACAAGACCTGTGCAAGTTCAGGGCAGACAAAATTCCAGCATGGAGAAGGGACATGAATACAAAGTTCCACTTCTAGTCAAAGATCTATTGGCAATTGATAATTACTAACAAGAAGTAGAACTGGTTTTCTTTAAGGGTGCAGTCCCTAGTGAGTTGACAACTTCTGTACAACAAAGGAAACTATCAGTGTAGTGGAACAGAACCTGCACAATTTCAAAAACAAAATATAAACCAAAAAAAGTGGGCAAATGAAATGACTATATAATTCTCAAAACAAGAAATACAGGGGCTGGCTCAGTGGTTAAGAGCACTTACAGAAAAAAAAATCCNTACACAAAAATAAATGAATACAAAACAGCAGGAAATACAAATGGTCAATAAGTATTCGAAAAAGTGTCCAACATTCTTAGTTGTGTTGATTAGTTTTTGTAAACTTGATTAAAACTAGGGTCATCTGGGAAGGGGGAACCTTGGCTGAAGAATTGCCTCCATCAGATTGGCCTGTGGGTATGTCTATGGGGAATTTTGTTGATTAATGATTGATGGGTGAGAACCCAGGTAGGGCCCAGCCTACTGTGGGTGGTGCCACCCTTGTGCATGTGGTCTTGGGTTATATAAGAATACAAACTGAGCAAGCCATTGGGAACAAGCTGCATTCCTTTACGCTTTCTGCCTCTGCTCCTGCTTGAGTTTCTGCCCTGACTTCCCTCAATGATAGACTGTGATTGAAATGTATAAACTTACTCCCCCCCCAGGTTGTTTTTGGTCATGATGTTTATCACAACAACAGAAAGCAATTTGGGACATCAGCCACCAGGGAAACACAAATTAAAATAGCCTTGAAATTCTATCTTATCCCAGTCAGAATGGTCATCATCAAGAAAAGGAAGCAAATGTCACTGAATATATTGAGAACAAAGTATCTTTACACATTTCTGGTGGTGACATGAAAGGAGGCTAGGAGCTGTCTTGGCAGAAAGAAGGGAATCAGCCAGGGAAAGGAATGATCAACAGATTACAACGTGTTAATGATCTATATGCATGGGATTGTCTTAATGGAACCATTACTTTAGACATCCCAGTCTCTAAGTCCAGAACATAAGTAAACTTGTTTTGAAGACTTTTATTTATTTTTATTTTAAGTGTATGGGTATTTTGACTGCACATATGTAAGTGTATCACATATGTGTAGTACCTATAGAGGCTGGAAGAGTGTTGGATCTCCTGGAACTGGAGTTTCAGCGGGCTGTAGGCCACCATGTGGGTGCTTGGGACCTGAAACTGGGTCCTCTGCAAGAGCAGTAAATGTCAGTTTTATGTGGTGCTGTTTACCCTGTGTGGAAAAGTCACGAGGCACAACAGAACCCACTGTAAGAGTTTATTAGGAGAAGGGAGGTACAGGAAAGGGTGGGGTCAGGCCTGTTTGAGAGACATGTGCAGAAGAGGGGGGAGGGTACATGGGAGCTGCCTTTTATGGACTACCCCACACATGTGCATATGGGCCTACGTAGTTACACCATGAATGCACATAGATTACATGATCATGCTGCACACAAATTACGTGACTATGCAGTACACGGCCCCAGAAATGACTAGGTAGAAATTACTAGGCAGAAGTGTCTCATCAGTGCATGTGCAGTCATGGGGGCATGGCTAGAATTCCCATTAATAAGTGCCTATAACTACTCAGCCTCTCTCCAGCCACATACACACACACACACACACACACACACACACACACACACACACACACACACACACACACACATTTTGAGACAGGGTCTCTCGCCCTGGCTATCATAGAACTCACTATATAGACCAGGCTGGCCTCAAACCCACAGAGATATACCTGCCTATGCCTCAAGAGTGCTGGGATTAAAGGTCTGTGCTACCACATCTAGCTTCCAACATATAATTTTTGTACATTAGAAAATATAAATGATCAGTTCAAAGCCTTTAAAAATACCCCCAGTCTGGCATTATATGTTAATTCCCAAGGAAATGGATGACTCCTCTTCATCATGATCTGCAATGTTGGAATCCTTTGGCAATCTAAGTGGCAGCGAGAAGGAAAAGTAGTCTTTCATACAGTAGCTCAGGGCTTCACACGCTGTAAGTCACCTCACCTTCCTCCTCTCTATTTCTTCCTTTCCTTTTGTGAACAGTGTTTCTATATTAAACTTAATGGCAATCTGGCATTAAATTCATAACCATTCTGCTTCAGCCTTGTAAGTGAGGAATGGTAGGCAAGAGCCACAGCAGCTGGCTAATCAAGATTTCTCTCCCTGAAATACATCCCCACTTCTACAAGTGCAGTCTAAATTTTATCTGTTTGCCCAAGGGAAATTTTAAAGGGCTTGGTTAGTATTCAGAATTGTCTTGGTCACAGAATAGGGTCTCAACACCTATTTATTGTGCTTATCACTTTTTTTTGTATCCAATACATTTCTCATTTAATAAGTATTGATGAGTTAGTACAAAATTTCCTATTAGCTATATTAACAAACAAAATGTTATGTTAAAACTACATATCCAAGATAATATCCAGTGTTTTTTCTACCTTAGCCAAATATAACTTGAAATAAAATAAAATCCTGTTGATTCCATTTGTTTAATGTGGTAAAATATAGTCATTAAAACAAAGTCCTTAGAAACAGTTTCTGTTAGACATGATGAGTACTTCTTTCATCCCAGCATTAGAGAAATGCAGGCAGGAGGATTGTTACAAATTTCAGGCCAAGCTGAACTACACAGTGAATTCAAAGCCAGACTGGCCTATATAGAAAGATAAAAATATGATTTATATTAAAAATAATACTCAGCAGCACATTATTATGTATTATGATACATGGAGTTTGTGTTAGCTCAATTCCTAGTGAAAGTTGTAAAACATTCTGTCTTAGGGTTTTTTATTTCTCTGAAAAGACACCATGACCACAGCAACTCTTATAAAGAAAACATTTAATTGGGGTGGCTTGCTTACAGTTTCAGAGGTTTGGTCCATTACCATCATGGCTGGAGGAATGGATCAAGAATCAGAAATATATATAATATAAGCATTTGAAATTTTCAAACGAGCTGGACAGTGGTGGCACACACCTTTAAACCCAGTCCTCAGGAGGCAGAGGCAAGCGGATCTCTGAGTTCAAGANCAGCCTTGTCTACAGAGTGAGTTTCAGGACAGTCAAGGCTATATAGAGAAACCCTGTCTTCAAAAACCAAAAACAAACAAAAAAAACAACAAAAAAGAAAATCTTCAAATGAGGCAGCTTGAAATCACTGTTCCAAATACCTTTATTAAAATTCCTCTTTGCCTCATACAGGTGTATTTACTGTTAATCTCAAATTTTGCAAAGAAAGGATCAAGTCCACAATTGTTCAAATTAAAGCAAGCTCTATTTGGATGTACCCGAGGCTGGCCATCTGTCTCCCCTTAAGTTGGGGTTTTGAGAGCAGCCTCCAATGACCTCTTGAAGTCCCTTTTATAGGAGAGATAAGGTGTTCAC
>LZPO01107994.1:37053-53104 GCA_001675575.1 Neotoma lepida | reverse complement strand
CACACACACACACACTCACACATGTTTTTGGTGGCCAGTACAAAAGACTTTAGTGGCTGCTGTTAACCCAGCTGGCTGTGCATTAGGCTCTTGGAGAAGGGAGAGAATATTTAGGAGAAATTTGGAGCAATTTTGGTGAATAAAACCTAGAGAAATGAAAGCCTTCTCATTCCTGTCCCAAATTAGTACAATTGGCAATAATTTACCCTTTGTTTCACCTGTCAAGGACAAAACCTAACCGTATTTTCTTAAAGCCGCAGAGGAGGCTTTTCTGAGACCTATGTCCTTATTTCAGAGTTGGATTAAAAAATAGCTTCCTGTGGAAATTTCTGCAAATAAACATTTTTTTTCCTTCTCAAAACCAAAGTGACTGTTGGGAACATATTTGTAGTACAGAAGGGCACAAGATAGGAGTGGAAAGGTAAACAGTGCAGAGTCTACAAGCCTCCTGTAGGACACTTTATTCCAAGTGTCCTGATTAACCAGAGGGTCTGTCAGTTGTGTGTTGTGGCACAGTGATGACGTGAACCATAAAGACTTGCAAACCTGATGCAGTCCCTTACTATAAGACCTAAAATTTTTCTTCTTTTGCTGCCTGATGAAACTCTGCATATCCTTCCAGACATTCCTCAAATTTTAGTGGCGGTCCATTAGCCAGATATTTGGGAAGAAAAGCAAGAAGGTGGAATGAAGGTTTGGAATGTACTTCATTGTGGAGTGATTGTCTACAGTTCCCACGCCTGTCAGCTGTCCAAACAGGGGACAAAAAAAAAAAAAAAATCCAACAACTTTTCAGAGAAATAGCATGAACAGTGGAGTTTTTGATCAGACTAAGCACATAGGATTTAGGAAGCGGGCAGGCTGGCTGGCTAAAGTTGAGAAGCCTAAATAGATGGCAGACTAGATTCTAGTTGTAATTTTTATTATGATGACCCCATTTTAAACCTTTTACATTTTAATGATTTTGTTATGATAATACTATAACTTAATGATTTTTGTTGTGATAATTTCACTTTAAATCTTTCACTTACAGTACTTATTGAAAATATCTTTTTTCATACAGTGTGTTCTGATCATGATTTTCCTCGTCTCCTCCCAGATCCTCCCCACATCTCCACCCATCCAACTCCACACTTACTTTCTCTCTTTAGAAACCAGATAAGTCAATAAAAGAACAAACAAACCAGAATAAAACAAAGCAAACAGTCAGAGAAAATAAAAAACAAAAACAAAAAGCATGAGAAACACACACACACATACACAAACACACATACATGTATACACACACACAAACACACATACATGCATACACACACACACAAACACACATACATGCATACACACACACATACACAAACACACATACATGCATACACACACACACACACACATACATATGAGAGAGAGAGAAAGAGGAGAGAGGCACAAAATCAGAATCCATAATTAATAAACAAAAGCATTATGAGATAAACATCTTCAAAAATACCATTGAGTTCAGTTTTTGTGTTGGCTGTCTACTGCTGGATATGGGGCCTCCCTTAAGTACACAGTATACACAATGAGACTTCTTGGAGAAAACTACTTTTTCTTTGTAAGCAGTTGTCAATGGGTGTAGGTTCTGTGTTAGGGATGGCAGTTGGTGTCCACTTCGTCTTTCAGCTCTGGGACTCCATTTGGCTTGGATCTGAAGGCTGCCACAGTCTCTGAGTTCATGTGTGCGTCAGTCTTGTGTCTGGAAGACAGTTACCTTGACTTCCCCCGGTCCCTCTGGCTCTCATAATCTTTTAGTCTCCTCTTCCACATTTTTCCCTGAGCCGTGAAGGGAGGGGTTTNATGGAGACATTTCGTGTAGGATTGAGTGTTCCAAGGTCTCTTACTCTCTGCACATGTCCACTTGTGGGTCTCTGTGTTAGTTCCCATCTACTGCAGGAGGAAGTTTCTCTGATGATGGCTGAGTGAGGTACTTACCTATGGGTATAGCAGAATGTTCATAGGAGTCGTTTTATTGATTTTTTTTTTTCTTCAGCAGAACAGTAGTTAGTTTTCCCTTAGACCCATGACCTATCTAGTCTCAGGTTCTTGGCCACCCAAGCAATGATAGGTCATGGAGTGGGCCTTAAATCCAATCAGGTGGTGGTTGGTTACTGCCACTATTGACACTAGTATATCATGCAGGCAGGTCACTATTGTAAATTTCAGAGTTTGTAGCTGAGTTAGTGTTTACATTTCTCCTCAGATAGTGTGTATTGTACCTTAAAGTACCACGAACAGTAGTCAAGGGTGAAAGCTCTAGGTAGGTACCAGTTTCACTTATCTANGTTCAGTGAGTTATGTAGGTGTTGTCTTTAGCAATAGAGCCTTATCATCAATTTATGAAGACCCACCAGTAGTCTTGGCANTAGCCTGAGTTGTTTGGGGGTTTTCCATGGGACCCCTTTGGCCAACAACTCATTTAGATGGAACCCATTCCTGACACTGTAGGTGTCATTTGGTGGTGAGAGATATCTAGTTAGATTTCTTTCATATATGTATATATTTTAAGAAGCTTCTACTGTAGTAGGTTTCCATGTAACTCCTCAAATGCTCCCCTAGTGTTAACTATCCTTTCCCGAATTCCCTCCCTTACCCGCTTTCTCACCTCACTCACCTCCATTTAATCCTCCCATCCCATCCCCCTCATCTTTCCTTAAACTATATATTCTATTTCTCCGACCTTAGTACCTGCCCCACTAGCTCCTTACACTATAGCTAACCTCTGTAGTTCTATGAATAGTAGTGTGCCTATCAAAGACTTAACAGCTAGCATCCACATATAAATGAATACAGATCATATTTGTCTTTTTGGGTCTGGGTTACCTCACTCAGAATGACTTTTTCTAGCTCCAACTATTTACTTGGGAATTTCATGATTTCTTTTTTTTTTAACAGCTGAGTAATATTCCATTGTGTAAATGTACTACATTTTCTTTATTCATTCACTCTCTTNGACATCTAGGCTTTTTTCCAATTTCTGGTTATTAAAAATAGAGCACAAGTGAACATGGATAAGCAAATGTCTCTGGAGTAGGATGAAGGGTCCTTTGGGTATAAGCCCAAGAGTGGTATAGCTAGCTCTTGAATGAGAGCTCTTTCCAGCTTCCTGAGGAACTGCCCCATTGACTTCCACAGTGGCCGTACAAGCTTGCACTCCCACCAGCAGTGACTGAGTGTTCCCCTTACCCAGCATCCTCAGGAGCATAAGCTGTCATTTGTTTTATTCATCTTGGCCCTTCTTACTGATGTAAGATGAAACCTCAGAGTAGTTTCGATTTATGTTTTCCTGATGACTAGGGATGTTGAACATTTCCTTAAGTGTTTTTTAGCCAGTTGTGTTTAATCTTTTGAAAACTCTCTAATTAGTCCTGTAGCCCACTTTTAACTCTGTTGTTTTCTTAATGTCCAGTTTTTGTTGTTGTTGTTGTTGTTAATTCTTTATATATTTTAGATATTAATCCCCTATTGGATGTGTAATTGGTAAGATCTTTTTCCATTCTGTAGTCTGTCACTTTGTCTGAATGTTGATACACAGAAGCTTTTCAGTTTCTTGAGGTCCCATTTATTAATTGTTGTTCTTAGTGCCTGTGCATTTGGTGTCCTTTAGAAAGTCTTTTCCTGTGACAATGAATTCAAGACTATTCCCCACTTTCTCTTCTTATTTCTCTTCTTATTTCGGATTCAGTGATTCTGGCCTTATGTTGAGGTCTTTAATTCATTTGCAATTTTTTTGCACGGGGTGATGAATATGGATCTATTGGATTCTTCTACATGCAGTCATTCAGTTTGACCAATACCATTTGTAGAAGATGCTGACTTTTTTTCCCCCCAAGTATAAATTTCTAGCTTCTTTGTCAAAAATCACATCTATAGGTATGTGGACTTATGTCTGGGTCTTCAACTAAACTCCAGTGATCAATGTGTCTATTTTTATACTAATAATATGCTGTTTTTATTACTATAGATCTGTAGTACAATTTGAGGTCTGGGATGGTAACACCTCCAGCAGCTCTTTTATTATTCAGGATTGTTTTAGCTATCCTGGTTTTTGTGTGTTTACATATGAAGTTGGAAAGTGTTCTTTTAAGATCTATGAAGAATTGTGTTGGAAATTTGATGAGGATTGCGTTGAATCTGCAGATTGCTTTTGGTAGGATGGCCATTTTTACTATATTAATGCTACTGATCCATGTGCAAAGGAGATCATTCCATCTTCTGATATTTTCTTCATTTTCCTTCTCTGGTGTCTTAAATATTTTATTGTACAAATCTTTCACTTGCTTGGTTAAAATTATCCCTAGATAAGATTTTTGTGTGTGCTTCCCTGATTTTTCCTCAGTCTGTTGTCATTTGTATACAGGAAAGCTACTGATTTTTGTGTGTTAATTTTGTGTCCTGCTACTTTGGCAGAGGTGTTTATCAGCTGTAGACATTTCTGGTATAATTTTTAGAGTCATTTATGTATAAAACCATATCTGCAAATGAAGATACTTTGACTTCTCCCCTTCATATTTATATGCCCTTGATCTTCAGTTGTCTTACTGCACTAGCTAAGACTTAAGTACTATATTGAATAAGTACAGTGAAAGTAGACATCCTGTCTTGTTCTTGATTTTAGTGGAAATGGTTTGAGTTTTTCTCCCTTTAGAATGATGTTGGCTGTGAGCTTACTGTAAATTGCCTACAAGGTGTGTCCCTTGCATGTNTAGTCTTTCCAAGCCTTATCAAAAAGGGATGTTTGATTTTGTCAAAGATCTTTTCTCTATCTAATGAGATGATTATGTGGTTTTTGTCTTTGGTCTGTTTATGTTATAAATGACATTTATCAATTTACATGTGCTGAAAGATTCCTGCATCTCTGGGAAAAAGCCTATTTGATCATGTTGGATGATCTTTTTGATGTGTTCTTGTATTTGGTTTGCAAGTTTGGGGTTTTGGGGGTTTTTTGTTTTGGGGTTTTTTTTTGAGAATTTTTGCATCTATCTTAACAAGTGAAATTGGTCTGTAATTTCCTGTCTTTGTTGGATCTTTGTATGGTTTAGGTATCAGGATAACTGGTGCATCATTAAAACAATTGGGCAATGTTCCTTCTGTTTCTATTTTGTTGAATTATTAGAGTATTGGCATTAATTCTTTGAAGGTCTGGTAAAATTCTGAATCCATCTGTTCTGGGCTTTTTTGGTTGGGAGAATTTAATTAGTGCTTCTATTTCAGTAGGGGTTATGCGCCTTTTTAAATTGTTTATTTGATCTTGTTTTAACTTTAGTATGATGTATNTATCAAGAAATTTATGCATTTCTTTTAAGTTTTCCAGTTTGGTAAAGTACAGATTTTATAGTATGTCCTTATGATTCTCTGGATTTCCTCAGTGTCTGCTTTGATGTCCCTTTTTTTGTCTCTAATTTTATTAATTTGGATCTTNTTTATTTTTTAGTTAATGCGGCTAAGGGTTTATCAATCTTATTGGCTTTTCTCAACAAACCAGCTCTGTCTCATTAATTCTTTGTATTTTTTGTTTGTTTGTTACTGTTTTTTCTATTTTAATGATTTTAGCCCTGAGTTAGATTATTTCTAGCCTTCTACTTTTGGGTGTTATTTCTTGTGTGTGTGTGTGTTTTTTTTTTAATCTAGATTTTTCAGGTGTGCTATTAAGTTGCTAATATGAAGTCTTTTCTATATTTTAATGTAGGTACTTAGTGCTATGAACTTGTACTTAGAATCACCTTCATTGTGTCCTATCAGTTTGAATATGTTCTGTTTAGTACTGTCTTGACCCACTTTTAATTCAGTAGTGAGTTATTCAGTTTCCATGAGTTTGTATACTCTCTCTTTTCTGTTGTCATTAATATTCAGCTTTAATCTGTGGTGGTCAGATAGGATGCAGGGGTTATTTTAATGTTCTTATGTCAGTTGAGCCTCCCTTTGTGTCCAAGTATGTGGTCAGTTTTGAAGAAGGTTCTGTGAGCTGCTGATAAGGTATATTTCTTTTGTTTGTTGTTTGTTTGTTTGAGTGAGATGTTTTGTAGATATCTGCCAGGTCCATTTGTTTTATGATATTATTTAACTCTATCATTTATCTGTTCAATTTTTGTCTGGATGACCTGTCCACTGGGGAGAGTTGGGTCATCCACTATCAGTGTGTGAGGGTCAGTATGTGATTTTAACTGTAGTTGTGTTTCTTTTATAAACTTGGATGTCATAGTGTTTGGTGCATAGATGTTTAGAATTGCATTATCCTCTTGATGAATTTTTCTTTTGACATGTATATAATGCCCTTCCCTATCTGTTATGATTAGTTTTGGTTTGAACTCTANTTTGTAGATATTAAAATAATACNCCTGCTTGCTTCTTCCATCCATTCACTTGGAATATTTTTTTTTCCATCCTTTTACCCTGAGGTGATGGTAAGGAGTGTTTCTTGGATGCAGCAGGGTGATGGATCCTGTTTCCTAATCCAACCTATTGGTCTGTGTCTTTTTATTGGGGAATTGAGACCATTGATGTTGAGAGTTATCAGTGAGCAGTGTTTATCAATTCCTGTTATTTTGCTGTTGAAGTGGAGTTTTATTTTCCCCCTTCTTGATATTCTGGTCTGGGGTTATTTGTTCCTTATTTCTTCTTGAGTGTGATTAGCCTCTTCAGGTTGAAGTTTTCCTTTTAGTGCCTTCTGTATAGCAGACTTTGTGGGTAGATAGTGCTCAAATTTATTTATAGTGGGTTCCCAGGAAATGCCTGCTGGAGTTGGGGGCTGGGATAAACCAGTGAATTGGGGGAGGGAAGGTAGGAGAGGAGGATCTGTGTGATCATTGGAGATGGGGGTCGGGGAGTGGGGCCTCAGCAGGTGGTCTGCTGCAGAGTTAGGGGTGAGACTGGGGGGATTGGATTTGGAGGAGAGGGGATGGGTAGAAGATCTGCAGTTAGCTTACCTGCCTCCATTGGTCAGTGTGGCTGTTGTTAGCCCACCTGCTCCCTGGCTGGCAGCATGGCTGCAGTCTTAACTGAACATACAGCTAAAGAGGCAATAAACTATGTTATTATTACCCATTTAAAATAAAAGAATAGAGATTCAAGGGTAAGTTCTTTTTAAAGATGTATTAAAAAAAACAATTTACTATAAAAATAAGCAAATAAAGGATTTACCTGGCTTATATGTAAATATTTCCAGGCCTCATTTTATTAAGGTTCACAGACATGAAAAATAGAGATTAGGGCTGGAGAGGTGGCTCAGAGGTTAAGAGCACTGACTGTTCTTCCAGAGGTCCTGAGTTCAATTCCCAGCAACCACATGGTGGCTCACAAGCATCTGTAATGAGATCTGGCGCCCTCTTCTGTATACATAATAAATAAATCTTTAAAAAAAAAAAAAGAAAAGAAAAATAGAGATTATATACCAATTGAATTTTGCACTTTTTAATTGTGTTATTTTTAGCCACTGAGAGAATTGTTTTAATACTAAGCTATTTGGTGTCATTATATTGTTATACAAGTACTAATAAATACAAAATAGACTGAGTAAAATCATAGTCATTCTACAGAAATGGGGATCTCTTCCCGTTAAACATTTGAAATTAAGAATTTTACTTCTCAAGTGAAAATCAAGTCTTTCACTGTTTCCTACTGCCATTTTTATCTGAATAATGCTAAATACCAACATCCATGTGGTATAATTTTCCTTTATTGCCAAGATGTGTTTATTAATAGGTAATTTATTGAAGCTGGTCTTGTCATTATTATGTGAAGTTTCCAATTGTATGATGTGCTAGTTTATGTTAGCTTTAAATGAAAATGCTAAGGCAGACAATTTAGTTAACTTTTTAAGTTCCTACTCAATAGATTGTGTGCAGAAATAATATCTTCATAGTGAGGGATGAAGGGCCAGGTGTTGTCTTGCTAAGGCTTCAGAGGGGAATTCTGTGAACAACTGTATTTGGTTAGTGTGGATTATAGGTATTCTTTAGATCCTATTTATTTAGAAGGATTCATCCTTGTGCTGTCATCACTCCAATGTGCAGAAGGGGTTTATGTAAAGAGATAATTAGTTCACATTTTACAATTTGTNCCAATTTTTAAAATCTCAGAAAACATACATAACCAATGTTCATGTCTATTATTAAAGATAAGAAGGGCCATGAATGTACCAAACATTGAGTTTCTACTGTCAAAAACAATCAGCCTCCTAATGTTTTGTTTGCTCCTCTTTTTGTTTGCTTTGCAAATTTTATCTTGCTGTTATTTTTTTTCTTTTTTTTTTTTTGTTTGCTCATTTTTGTTGTTGTTGGAAATGGGGTCTTACTATGCAGCCCAGATGGCCTGAAACTCATGATTCTCCTGTCTCATTCTCATCACTGAATGTTTTCAAGAATAAATTGCCTTTATTCTGTAAATTTTAAGAAATAAAGGATTTCAAACATTAAAATAACTTTTATGGTATAATTGTGAATATTGACCATACACATCACTGTGTAAGCTTCATTTTCTTACAGGATGCTGCCATGACTCTCTGTGATCAGTCTCTCTGTAAGTTTTGCATTTTCAGGATGTCAAAAGGAATAATATATACTTTGGCTTTTCATTGCTTCTTATAATGTGCATGTGAGTGTTTCTAGTTTGCTCCTTGTTCTTGCTGAGTTACACCATTGCACAGCTACAGCACAGAGCAGTNTCTAGCCATTTAGTAATTGAACTTGGTGAGTGTTCCTGGTTTTTGGTATTTATTAATAACACCCCAGTTAACATTCATTCTGTCAGTAGGTCAGTACTCATTCACTTAAGTGACTACCTAGAAGTTGATGTTGCTAGGTTATAGTGTGAGTGTGAGTGCATGGTTAACTGGACAAGCAACTTCCATGTCTAGTATTGAAAAGCCTGGAATTTACTTTTATGTTTTTTTATATGCACATCATCTACTTGAGGACATTTGAATTTCATTTGTTTATTCAGTTAGTTTGATGTGAGAGTTGAAGCAAGGATCTCAAGCTTGCTAAGCCTGCACTTTGCCAGTGACGTAAAGGCCTTAATGCAAATTTGCCTTAGTTTAGAGGTCACTTCCCTGAAAACAATATTTTGGTTTTCGGGCTTTTGCCTATGAAGAAAAAGATGAATTCAGTTATTTCTTAACCTGTTAAATTAACTTGTTGTTGTTGTGTTGTTTTCGTTTTTTGAGACAGGGTTTCTCTGTGTAGCCCTGGCTGTTCTGGAATTTGCTCTGTAACAAATTCAAGTTCAAGCTGGCCTTGAACTCAGAGATCTACCTGCCTCTGCCTCCAGAGTGCTGGGACAAAAGGAGTGTGCTACCACCGCCCAGTTTAAATTAACTTCTTAAAGCTTGCCATTTTATTTGTGTGAATAGCCAAACTTTTTAAACCCTCATTTTGTCGTCAGTAAAACAGTGATAAATGCTTACCTTATAGTAAGGGTTTGATGAACTCTCCGTGGAGAGAACTTAAGACAGCACCTGGTACAAACTAAATATTAGCTATTCACAGAAAAGAAAAAAGGTTGTGTACCTGTGGGCTGTGGGCGGGGGTGTGCGTGTCTTCGGGCTGGGGTGGGGGGCGTGCAGTTGTGTTGCTGTGGGCTGTCGGGGAGCATGCTAAGCAATGAGAGCTTTTAATGACTCAGGCAGTCTGCAGTGAAGTACAGGCCTTGACCAGCACTGCCAGGGTTACTTGGGAGTTAGAACTGTAAATCATGGGCTGTGTATAGTGGTGCACACATGTAATCCCAGCTCTAGGAAGGCTGCTGATGAGGCCCGCTGAAGTTTAGACTAAGTCCCTGTCTCCAAAGGGAAAAAAAAGGTTTTATGGCCTCACTGCACACCAGTGTGTGTGTGTTATATAAATGGGGAAAGAGTCTGTTAATATGTCATCCCCCTGTGATCTCATAAATACTTTAATTCAGACAGGTTTGATTTATTTTATGTGTTTATTTATTTTTACCAGTTCTGTTCTGAAATAACAAAACTTATTTTCCTCGGGAAACTGTTATATGCTTTTTATTAATTCTGCACAGTTTATTCTCCAAAATCAGTGAGCTGTAGTAAAAAAGAAAGTTACAGTAGCAAAATAGACTTGAGGTCACTCAGGTTAAGACATTAATGTTAGTTTCCAGATTGCAAATCTGTGGCACCTTTGTCCAGGGCAGAACAGTATCGGTCATGTTCATGTAGATCTCCAGAGGGTTGTTGCTAGGTCAGGCACTGGTCTGTTTATAAACTGTCCTGTTCTCAATTGCATTTGAAGTTTCTGTGCCGCTACATTGTTTATTTTACTATAAGAAGTAGATGTCTCTTCATTCTCATCTTCTCTATCCCTGGAGCAACACAGCAGCAGCCCAGCCTCTGGGAGGGTTGTCCTTACACAGTGAGGTCTAAGAATGCACTGAAGTCCATAGTACACTGGCTGGAACTCCTGAGCAGCCAGTCCGAACCTGAAAGCCAAGAGATTTTAACACACGAACAGAGGAAAGCCAAACATTTTCTTACTAAACCAGAGTAGACTGTTTATGTGGAATCATGACCACCAATCAAGGTATGTCGCTTCATTTTCTAGTGTACCCTTTTGTGTTATTTTTAGAGTGTAGATTACTGTAGAATTCATGTGCCAGAGCCAGAGTTTGGTTTTATTTTAAGTTAAAAATAAGCCTCACATTGTTTTTCACCTTCAGGATTAAAATAACTATTCTTCACAGCTTTTGTCATTTTAAGGAAGCTTTTTCTCTCTTAACAAATTACAAATTTGTTTGGTTAATAAAAAACAGGCGGCAACTAAAAATCTTGTTCAGCTGATAAGAGAAGGCATGAGAAGGGAAAAAGCTAGTTTTTCCTTTTTCTTCTGTTTCTAGTGTGAATAAAGTTAAGAAATGTTTGCTTCTAATACCAGGATGTCAGTGTTGCCCTGTGAACAACACAAATTCCCTCAGTCTCAGTCTCGTTTAGGTAAGGGATTTGTGGGGAGTTGCATAGTCCTTGTTTATGTGTGTAACAGGCATGGCTTTGTTTTTAAAAAAAAATTTAATGGTGGTGTTAAGTCACTGTGGTTTCCTTGAATATTCTAGAGATTGAATTCATGAGAAATTGAGTCTTTCAAACAGAAATGAAATTTCACAGTGTGGTAAAATTGTAATCACATGACAGGAAGTAGTTCCTAAAAATATTATTTTAAACTGAAATGGGAAACTGGATGTGATGGCTGAATGGGAGGGCTGACACTGGTTCCCAGCAAGCTATACAGTGAAAACCTATATCAACAGCACCCCCAATTTACCCCTGTACACACACACAACACACACACACAAAGGAAAAAAAATACAAACTTGTGAATCTTTCAAAGGGTGAAGTTTTAACCCTAGTACTTTCGAGGCAGGGGTCAGAAGTTCAAGGCCAGCTTGTGTTACATGATACAGTGTTTCAAAAATCTGAGAAGTGGAACAAAGGGGAACTGAAGAGATGACTTGGCACTAGATGCTCCTGTAGAGGACCCAAGTTCAGTTTCCAGCACCCATGTCAAGCAATTAGCAATTGCTTGTAACTCCAGCTCTAAGGATCCAAAACCCATATCTGGCCTCCACAGGCACCTGCACACACATAGCATACACATATACACACATGCACACACTCAAACACACACACACACACACACCCATAGAGACAGCTTTAAAAGAATGATTGATATGGGCTCATTTCTTCAACTATTTTTTACTGTTACAGTGTGGATTTACAGCCTGAAAAATGCCAGATCAAGTGAAACATAACTGACAATCCTCCAAGTTGCCAAAATTTCCTTCCTTGTGGCAACTCTCTCCCCTTCCTTCCAGGTCAGTGGACACACTATGTAGAAGTCCAGGGTGGGGCTGATTCCACTCCTGCAGCTGAACTCCTAGCTCTGAAGGACACTTGCCAGGCCCTGCTTCTCTCCCTCCCAGGCAGAAACCAGATTCTTGCTCAGGGCTTCCACTTTTCTTGTGTGGCATTCAGGGTTCCTGTAAGGTCTCCCAGGTTGCCATGGACACTCCGCTTGAGACATTTTAAAAGAAGAAATGCAGCAAAAGGGAAGTAAGCATTCTCTCACTCCATTGGTTAAGTTCTGTTTTTCTTGAAATAGCTTCTGCCTCCAAGAAGTTTGGTATGACTAGAGCAAATCTGCATTCCCCCTGGGAAGGTGTTTCTGGGCAAAGGGGACCAGTGTTAGAGCTGAGACTGGCCCCAGCATGAATGGACAGCACTCTGGAGACAGCACTGCAGCAGTGTGGCCTTCATGAGTGTCTTTCAGAAGAGAGAAACAACTGAAAAGACAGCAGCATTTCCTCACATATTAGTGGGTAATTTTATTTCTATTAAATTATGTAGGTTAAATATGTGTATATACATATTTAGTGTACATGTCACTTGTACCTTTTATAATATTTCTTTGGGATTTTTTTTCTTGGTTTGTTTGTTTTGGTTTTTGTTGCTGCTTGGTACTTTGAGACAAGGTCTCAAATAGTTCTGACTAGCTTGGAATTGAATATGTAGACCAGGATGGCCTCAAACTCGGAGAGATCTCCTGCCTCTGGTGAGATTGCAAGGGTGCACTGGCAATGCTGGGCTTTGTTTATCTTTGTAATTTATTTGATGTGTATGGTGCTTTGCCTGTTTGTGTATGCCACTTGTATACCTGGTTCCTGTGGAAGCCAGAAGACAGTGTCAGATCCCTGAGTCTAGAGTTACAATAACTGTGAACATGGTGTGGGTGCTGGGACTCGAACCTGGGTCCTCTGGAAGAGCAGCCAGTGCTCTTAACCACTGAGCAATCTCTCCAGCCCATTATATCTTTTTAAATGACTTTCCAAAGCTTTTCTATTTTAAAGCTTACACTTGTAAGAAAATTTTTTCACATAAAAGGCAAAATGGGAGAGAATATGCTGAATGAGTCAGTGGGAGTATTATGCAGTCCTTTTAAAGAGTGGTAACTTAGTCTTCATTTCTTTTAGTCTTTTAGGGGTTAATTTTATTCATTTATTTTCTGTAGTATTGTGTGTTTATATGTCTGATGTGTGTCTGTGAGTAGGTTCGGGCAGCAGGTGCAATGACGAACACGTGGAGTCAGTGGACAACTTTTAGGAGTTGGTTTTCTGGGATGGAACTCAGTTGTCAGGCTTGTATTGTGTCATGGCTAATCTTTGTTGCCAACTAGACACAGCTGAGAAGAGGGNACTCCAATTAGGGAATTGCCTCCACCAAGTTTTCCTGTGGGCACATCTATGGGGAATGGGCTTGATGATTGATACACTGTGAGCAGTACCCTCCCTAGGAATATGAACCTGAGTTGTATTCATGAGATTCTGTAATAGGGACATTTGCCAGTTTCAGAATTTAGAATCAAGTGTATGTCAGAGGTAGGAAGATCTGGAAAGGTGCTAAAGGTCTGAAGACCCCAAAAGCAGGTGAGAAAAGTGGCTCAACGTTGGTAGCAGAGCAGGTAACTTGTATTCTGCTTCCATCAGTTGAGTTATCCCAAATTGAGGCTGGACTGCTCTTAGCATGCATATTGGATTTTTAAATTGCATTTTCTGGGATGCTTGGTCTTTTGAAGCTCCTGTCGGCATCATCTGGACTGAAATTGAGGTCATAGGAAGCAGAGATGTAATCAATGTAATCACTCGAGTTTCTGAGTAGAACCAAGGGTTTATAAGCTGGATTCCATGTGAGCCTACAAATTAAACATGGACATGGAATCTGACATCAGCCTATCCACTTAATCCCTCCGTTAGATTTCTATAGTGGACTTAAATGTCTTGTTTATTTCACCTCATAGATTTCTAGAGGGGAGGGAATGAAATAAAGCATAAAATGTGCTTTGCAAACTTCAAGCTTGATTCAGAAATGAGCATTCAGTTTCATTAGACACGGTTGCTCTCGTAATTTAATTGTATCAAGAATTTTAGTGGTATCAAAAACAAGAAGCTTTGTTAGAGACTATATAATTGTTAAAACATTTATATATGTGTTAAAATTGTATGAAGCTCTAAGTCCATGGTTCTCAACCTGTGGGTCACAACTCCTTCAGCAAACCTCTATCTCCAAAGAAGTTTACATTATGATTCATAACGGTGGCAAAATTACATTATGAAGTAGCAACAGATAATTTTATAATTGGGGTCATCACAACCTGAGGAACTGTATTACAAGGTCACAGCATTAGGAAAGTTAAGAACCATAGCTCTAAGTTATGATTGTCATAAGTTTTGTGATATTCATGATGTTTTCAAATGTATACAACTAAGGAACCAAAAGTTCCTTGAGGAAATTGGGAAACACCCAGAAAGTTTTTCACCCCATGCTTTTTCTTCCCACCATGCTGGTATTTGTGGCTGCTGTCAACAAAGTTAAGGAAATCAATCCTTAGAGGAAAGACAAATGATTTAACCCATATTTACTGAGAGCAAAAGTAGAAAACAAGCAAAATAGATGCAAGGCTCTGACCCTGAATACAGTTGGCTGTAAATCTCACCAATAAACTCCCCGTGCCTTCTTCCCTTCCTAACTGTAATTTCTATTTCAAGCTCCTCTTGTTCTGAAGTGTACATTTCATATTTTAGAATATGTCTATGTATATCAGTTGGATATGGTGGTTCATACCTAGAATCCCAGGAGTTGAGAGACAGAGGCGGGAAGATTGCAATGAGTTTGAGGCCATCCTGGACTACATAGTGAACCCTTGTCACCAAACATAGTATATGTATGTGTACACACACATATACACATTATCATAGTTTGAATGAGAATGTCCTCCACAGACTCATATATTTGAAAACTTGGTCTCCAGTTGGTGGAACTGTTTGGGAAAGATTAGGAGGTGTGGGCTTATTGGAGGAGGTGTGTCACTGGGGGAAGGCTTTGAGTACTCAAAACTCATTTGCTGTGCCCATTGTGCTCCTGCTTGTGTCTTAAAATGTGAGCTTTCAGCTGTTCCTGTAGCCATGCCTGGTGCTGCTGCCACCCCCACCCCCACCCCCATGAAAGTAATGAACTCCTAGCCTTCGGGAACAATAAACCCCAAATAAACTGTCTTTTTGTAATTGCCTTGGTTGTGGTGTTTTATCACAGTAATAGAAAAGTGACTAAAACACACACACACACACACACAATTTTCATTAATGTATATTCATTGTGTGTGGTCCTGGGTTACATAAAGACAACTTTAGGTACATATTGGTATTGTACTTCAAGCATATACTATTCCATTCTCCAGTCCTCTGCTTCCCCCTCTTTCCTACTACCTTTGTTCTCCTAGACAGACTCAGTTCTACTTTCATATCATTTATTTATACACGCATACATCATTTTATAGATCTGTATTAAGACCTAGCAACCACAAATGAGAAAACATATTTGTCTTTCTGAAAGTGACTTAATTTTCTTGACATGAGTTGCATCAAATTTCCTGCAAACCAACATGACTTCTCTGAGGCTGAAAATTTTCTATTGTGCATATATACCATATTTTCTTCACTCATTCTTCTGTTAATGGATACTTAGCTTGGCTCTGTAATTTAAATATTGTGAATCATGCTACAGTAAGCATTAATGAGTAAGTATCCATGAAATATTGACATGGAGTGATTTAGCTGGGTCACATAGTAGATCTATGTATAGTTTTTAAGGAGCTTCCATCCATCCTGATTTCCACAGCAGCTACACTAGTTTACATACCACTAGCAATGTATGAGGTTCCCTTGTCCTGGCCAGCATGTGTGTTTGGTTTCCTTAACAACTGCCTTTCTGAGTGGGGTAAAACAGGGTCTCAGTATCGATGTAGTTTTAGTTTACATTTCCCTGATGACTAATGAAGTTGAACATTTTTATCACATTTATTGATATTTATATTTCTTTTTCCAGAATTGTCTATTCATTTCATTAGTCTATTGATTGATTGGGTTATTTGCTTTCTTGTTCTGTATAGGCCTTTTTATTTGTTTGTTTTTAGTTATTGATGTTATAGATATTAAGATATCAATCCTGTCAGATGCATTCTCCCAT
>LZPO01107994.1:15603-34949 GCA_001675575.1 Neotoma lepida | reverse complement strand
GTTTATATGTATATGATTTCAGATCTGAACACTTTGTATTGGGTAATTGTGGTGATATTTTATCTGTGTCCCCCAGTAAAATTTATCTGAGGATCAGAGGAAAAAGCCAGCCACTATATTAGACATAGAAGTCAGGCCATGGTAGCACATACTTTTAATCCTATAATTCAGGAGGCAGGGATCTGTCTGGATCTCTATGAGTTCAAAGCCACACTGGGAACAGAGCCAAGTGTGATGGCACACGCCTTTAATCCCAGCACTAACCATAGAGGTCTGGAAGTCTGTAAAGACAGACAGGAAGTGACAGAGCTGGGCAGGTAGAGGAAGTGATATAGCTGGGCTGAGAGAGCAAATGGGTAAGCAGAACAGAAAGGAATATAGGTGTGGGTATACAGGAAGTAGGTCTCTTTGGAAGCTTCAGAGTTGGTGAGGTGAGGTTAGCTGTGGCTTTTCCTATACCTCTGATCTCTCAGGCTTTAACCCCAAATTCTGGCTCTATGTTTTTTATTTAATAAGACTGTTGAGCAATTCATCTACAGGTGATCACTTAGGAGGCTCAACTCTGGGAGAGGTTAATTCTTCTTCTCTCAGCAGTCATTAGTTGCCTGTAGTTCTTCGTCGAGGGCTGAAATCCCTTGAGATTTTCCCCATACCAAGTTATCATGTCTGTTGATATTGCCATTTTTTTCAGGTCTTGCTTATGCAGCTATTCCTAGGAGAGCCTGTTTCACATAGACTTCCTGGTATTCTGGCTCTGATACTCTTTCTGCCCCCTCTTCTGCAATGTTCACTAGCCATAGATGCAGAAGCTGTGGTATAGATGGATACAGTGGAGCTGAACTCCCTGTGATCCATTTCTGTCTCTTATACACATCTGATACTCTTTCTGCCCCCTCTTCTGCAATGTTCACTAGCCATAGATGCAGAAGCTGTGGTATAGATGGATACAGTGGAGCTGAACTCCCTGTGATCCATTTGACTCTGCATTGTGTCCAGTGTGTTTTTCTGTGATGGTTTTCATTTCCTGTAAAGAGAAGCTTCTTTGTTGATGGGCAATAGCTACGTTTATCTGTGGGTATGTGGATAACATTTAGCATGTAGTTAGGAATTGTGCTGATCTAGCAAAGTGATAGTAGTAGATTCTCTTCTAAGATGTGTGACTTCTTAGTACAAGGCATCATTCCCTTCCTGCTGCGTGGGCCTTGAGTCCAATTAGACAGCTGTCGGTTACCACCAACATGTAAGTGCCACTTACTGCTCCTTTACTGATGTCTTGCCATGCTAGTCATTGTTTTGGTTCATAGGTGTCATAGCTGGACATTAGTAGTAATTCCTTCCTCTGTTGGCAGATTGCATAGTACTCTCTAGTACTATTGAAGCTAGACCATAGGAAGGAGGATTTGTGGTTAGATGTAGCTCAAGTAGTCTGAGCCCTGTGTCCTACATGTGTGGTGTCTTCAGCAATAGGGACTTCAACCTCTGAGAAACAACCAAGGGCAACAGCAATAGTCTATATTGTTTTGGGAGTCATATTGTTTACTCTAAACAATTACTAGAAAATATGTTTCTTGTGCCTGGTGCTGGGCTAGAGTATGGTTCTTGTTGGGAACCTTGGCAGCCAAAGTGGCATAACTTCATTTAGGTGATAGATAGATAGATAGATAGATAGATAGATAGATAGATAGATAGATAGATAGATAATCAATCATATGTATCATATAATTTTAGGTAAATGTAAAATAATATGATTCCTTGAGGCTTTATCAAACACCCTTGATGTTATTTACCCCTCTTCTCTCATTCTCCTGTATTGACCTCCCTCCCTCTTCTCAGATGAAACTCTGCTCCCTCCCAGTTTTTCTGTTTCCTGTTCCTTATCACCTGCTCCTTACAACTCCTCTTTCACCCCACAACCTCCTGCTGCTGCTGTGGTCCTACTTTTCAGATTTCTGCAGTTACTCTATGTAATATTCTCACATCTGAAGATATGGAGCTAGGAACCACAGATGAGAGAACACTGGGACTGGGTTACCTCACTAGACATAAGTTTTTCTTGGTCCATCCATTTACCTGCAAATCTCATGATTTCATTTTCCTTTGCAGCTGTGTTTATGAAATTATCCTTTTCATTATCCACTCACCTGTCAAAGGACATTAGGATTGTTTCCATTTCCTAGCTATCGTGAATAGGTTGGCAATGAACTCTGTTGAGCATCTGTGGTGTACGATGTCGACTCCTCAGGGTGATGCCCAGGAGTGGTGTAGCTGGGTCATATGGTAGACTTATTTTTCCATTTTTGGGGATTCTCCATACTGATTTCCAGAGTGGATGCACCAGTTTGCAATCTCATTAACAATGAATAAGGGTTGCCCTTCCCCTACAACCTAACCTCATCCACATTTGTTGTCACTTGTTGTATTGATCTTAGCCATTCTGACTAAGGTGAGATGAAATCTCAAAGGTGTTTTAATTTGCATTGCTAAGGATGATGAACACTTTAAGTATTTCTCAGCCACTTTTAATTCTGCTATTGAGAACTCTGTTTAGATCCCTAGCCCACTTTTTAATTAGGTCATTTATTTCCTTGACTTTGATTTTTGAGTTCTTTGGATATTTTGAATATTGATGCTCAGTTGGATGTATAGCTGGCAAAGATTCTCCCCCAGTTTATGGGTTTCTTTGCCACTCGTTGGATTGTTTCTTTAGCTGTAGACCAGCTTTTCAGCTTTATGAAGTCTCCCTTATCAGTTGTTGGCTTTAATTCCTAGGCAAAGGGCAACCTCTTCAGAAAGTTCTTCCCTGCGCCTATATCATGCAGGGTACCGCCTACGTTTTCTTCTAGCAGGTTTAGCATTTCAGATTTCANTTTGAGATCTTTGGTGCACTATAGGTTAATTTTTAATACAAGGGACATTTAGTTTATTCAGAAACATTAGTTGAAGATGCAGCCTTTTTTTCCTGTGGTGCATGTTCTTGGCCTCTTTGTCAAGTATCTGTAGCTATGTATGGATCTCCTCTTTGTTCCATTAATCTAAATACCACCTTTTGTGTTAGTACCATATTGGTTTTTGTTAATATAACTCTGATATCTTCAAATCTGGAGTGGGAATCCCTCCATTATTACCATTTTTTGCTGAGGAGTATTTGGCTATTCAGGATCTTTTTGGTTCCATATGAATTTTAGATTTTTTAAAAATCTATTTCTGTGAAGAATGTTGTGGGTGTTTTGATTGGGATTGTACTGAATATGTAAAATGCCTTTGATAGGATGTTCATCTTTACAGCATTAATTTTACCAATCCATTAATAGCATGGGTTAATTAATTAATTAATTAATGGAAATTAATTAACTTCCATTTTCTGATGTCTTCAACCTCTTTGTTTATTTGAAGTTTTCACTATAGAGGTTTTTCATCTCCTTGGTTAGGTTTATGCCAAGACATTTGGTTGTCTTTGATGCTGTTTGTTGTACATGAGAATGTGTCCATGATCTCTTTCTCAGTGTTTGTTGGTAGTGTGTACAAAGGCTACTGGTTTTTGTAAGTTGTTTTTTTTTTTTTTTAAATCCTGCAACTTTGCTGAAATTGATGCTTGTTTCTAGAAGATTTCTGATGGAATTTTTTGGATCTCCTATGTATAACATATTATCATTTGCAAATAGAAATACTTTGACTACTTTCTCTATTTCTTTCTCTGTGTCTATTCCTTTAATTTCCATCCCTTGCCTAATTGTTTTGTCTGGAATCTTCACATCTGTGTTCATCAGGGAACACATCATTCATGTGTTCACAGGTCTGTAGTTTTGTTTTTGTTGTATTTCAACAGGTTTGGGTATTAGTAATACTGGCTTTACAGAACGAGTTTGGGAGTTTTCCTGTTTTTATTTTGTTTTTTAAATAATTTAAAATGTATAGGTTGTAGTCCCTTGAAAGTTGGTTACAATTCTGCTGTGAGTTCCTCTGGGTTTTGGATATTTTTTAATCATAAGGATTTTTGTTTGTTTGTTAGTTTTATTACTGGTACAATATTCTCCTTTTTTTGTGAATCTGTTTAGGTCTTGATCTCTGCTTGGTTTAACTCTAGTAGTTTTGTTGAATCAAGAAATGTATCCATGTCTGTGAGATTTTGCAATTTAATATAGTACAAGTTTTTAAAATATTCCCTTATTATACTGCATATTTCTTTAGAGTCTATTGTAATGTTTCCCTGTTCCTTTTTATTCTGTTAATTTGCATTATCTTGTTCTTTCTTTTGGTTGCTTGGACTGAAGATCTATCAATCTTGTTTATCTTCTTGAAGAACCTGCTCTTAGATTCATTGATTCTTTGTATTGTTTTCTTTGTTTCTGTATCATTAATTTCTGCTTTGATTCTTATTATTTCTTACTGTGTTCATTACTTTTTTATTGCTGTGATAAAACATCATGACTAAGACAACATATGAAAGAGTTCAGTTTGGCTTATGGTTCCAGAGGGTTAGAGTCTGTGGTGGAGTGAAGGTATGGTGGTAGGCCACTGGAGCAGCAGTGGAGACCTCACATCTTAATGCATAAGTGGGAGCACAGCATATTTATTCAAGAGTGTGAGTCTTCTGAAATATCAATGTGCACCCCTCCCCCAATGACATGCTTCCTCCAGCAAGGCCACATCTCGTGCTTCTCCACAAACAGCCAACAATCAGTGACCAAGTATTCAAATGCTGAAGAGTTATTGGGGACATCTTATTTTAACCATCATACTTAGAATCTACTGGGTTTGGGTTTGGTTTGTTCTTGTTTTTCCAAATTCTTTAATTGTATCACTAAGTCATTTATTTGTATTATTTATTTATTTATTTATTTATTTATTTATTTTAATGTAGGCACTTAGGGCTAGAAAATTCCCAAGCAAAGGTGGCTTTGAACAAGCCTGGTTTATGAATATTGAGGTAGGCTTGTGGGCATAGAGATGGCCACAAACTAGGAGTGTAGGGTGAGTGTAATGGGAATGGGAAGAAGTGACTTGCCCAGCAAAGATGGTTTTTGGACAAAGAGAGTTTGAAAGCTATGCGTTTGGATGTAATCTGATGAGGGAAAAAACAGCAAAGGGAGGCAGCAATTTACCTGGAAAGGGTAGCTTGAAAATAAAGAGCCCTTAAAATTAATTTTCAAGCAACATAGTCATGTAAATAAAGAGGATAAATCAGAAATGTCTAAAATTTTTCTTGTGGTCCTAAAATGGAAGGCACCATTTCCCTGTTATGCCAACTTGGGGCCAAAGGAAGCTCATTGCTTTCCTCCTCTTTGCCCTCACCTCATGAGCCCCAATTTTCTCCTTGGTCACTTCATAGCCAGCCCTCTCTTACTGCACTAATTTCAAACTCTTAATTTCTTATCCTAGCTAAGTTGCTCCATAACTGGTCAGTAAGGGGTTGGGGGAAAACTTACATCATTATGGAATTATCAGTAAGGGGTTGGGGGAAAACTTACATCATAATGGAATTATCAGTAAGGGGTTGGGGGAAAATTTACATCATTATGGAATTATCTATCTCTTTTTGTTCTTGACCATAAATTACTTGAGCATATTTTTTGATCCCAAGAATTAGGTGATAACAGGGCACTTTTAGTTAGGGGGTTTTCATTTAGTAGCTTAGGAGAAATGGGGTCGGGGGGATAGAATAAATTGAAACTTGATAGATTTTGTACTATAGATGATCATTGGATATTCTCAGAGATAAAATCCATTAAGCCCTGAGTTTTTTTTTCAAGTGGTCACTCATAGCCACTTAAATGTGCTTTTTCAGTGAATCGTTTTAACAAAAAATAGCACACAATAATAACAAATGAAGAAATTCAAATAAAGGGAATATTTTAAAAGTTTATGGAATCTAGACTATACATTTACAATAATGCAATTATATTATAAAAATACTAGTTAGCAATGAAGCTGTCATTGGGATTCATATTGTCTGTAACATCTCACCATTACAAATTATGATATCTTTTTTTTTATTCTTCAGCTGAGACAGCGAGAAAGATGGTTTATTATACACGAGTTACACTTGGCCACAAGTGAGAACAAGTCCAGAATGCCATAGGTCCAGGGCAGAGGGCCAGCGGGACTGTTTTGGTTGTAATGAAAGCAGTCAAAGTCTCTCAGGTGGTCACTGCGAGCCGATGGTGATGTTCCAGGTCCATTGAGACTTCTAGCTAGCGTTAGTAGTAGCACACAGTCCAACAACTTGTACCAGCGTCCCAGCCTTCAGCATTCCTTACTTCTGCTCCTTCAGCCTCGTGGGTGCACAAGATGGTTTACTTAGACCTCTGCCTCATCTTTCTCCTCTTGCGCTTCAGCCTGCGCATANGCTTCTTCCTCCACTTCGCTCTCATGGCGCAGGAGTTTCAAGGAAGATGGTGCTAAGGCCGAATGATAACATCTTTATTAAATTAGATATGTGCTTTTCCAAGCCTGTCCATTTTAAAATAATTAAGTTTTGTATTAATTTGCAGGAGTTATGATTTTACCAGGAATTATCCAAAATGTTGTCTTAATAATCTCAGAGGACAGCAGAGGCCTGGATGCTGAAGCAGAGTGTCACATGCTAAGCAGGAGCAAGCATGAGCAGGTGCTGGGTGGAGAGAGCATCCAAGCAGCAGAGAGGTTATCCATAGCAGACATGGCAGGAATGGGAGGCAAAAGGGAAATGGGCATCCTTGGGCAGCTACACAAATAATAATAGAAGCTGTTATTTAAAGTCATGTGCCATGAGCCAGATACTGTTGTCCTCAGTCCCCTTCTGTTGANAATATTATAACAAGTGTTATCAATTCCCGTTTACATATAAAGATATTGAACTGTAGAGAAATTAAGTCAGTCATCCATCATATTGAGCCAAGTGGTAAATGCCGAAGCCAGAATTTGAATGTAGAAAGCAACATTTACATGGCAGCCTAAAGAATGCTTAGATTGTTAAAGGAGTACATACAGTCCCCATTACAGTTGGCATACAGATAGCCGAATGCCATGCTCTGTGGCTCAAAGAAAGCTGCCTGGGNATGCCTGCACATAATATCCATATTGCCTTTTAATGCACAGTGTATCAGTGAAAGCTGACTTTAGTCACCAGGCTTATCTGTACAAGGATATGCTTTGAGTTCTCCCTGATAGCACCATCAAAGCTCAGACTTATTAGATTTTAGACCCTGGCCAAAAGCATGACTGTGTCAAAACATGTTGTTAATCTCATTGTATGAACGAGCAGTTTTGGGGTCCATTTCTCATCACCAGTTGAAACAGTAAGACTGGGGTCTTTGTGAATCTATGGCAGTTATGCTTAGTAGTCAAAGAAAGGACCAAGAAATAGTGTCACCCAAAGCAGAGCAGCTCTCGCCTAAGATTGTGTCAACTAGGATTGTTTTTTTGCAAGGAAGCAAAAAGAACATGTGGAAGTTTCTCCAGTCCCACCTGGCTCCACGGTTCCGTGTTCCTCCGGTCCACCTGGCCCCATGGTCCTGCAGCCGCTTATAAAATAATCACTCAGAGGCTTAATATTATCTACAGACTGTGTGGCCTATGGCAGGCTTCTTGCTAGCTAGCTCTTTCATCTTAAATTAACCCATTTCTATTAATCTATGTTTTACCACATGACCTTGGCTTTACCTGCGTCCCATTACATGTTGCTTCTTGGATGGCAGTTCAGCGTCTCCTCCCATTCTCCTTTCTCCTCTCATTATCTCTCTTGGATTTTCCCACCTGGCTCTATCCTGCCCTGCCATAGGCCAATGCAGCTTTATCTACTAACCAATGGGAACAGCATATATTTACAGCATACAGAAAGACATCCCACAACAGTGATTCATTGTGCTTTTTCTTGACTCCTACCTTCTACTCTAAACATGTCTGCAGACAGAGTAATTTTCATGCTTTGAATATCTGAGCTGTGACATTAACCAGTGTTCTTAGATAAATAGACAAAAGTATAAGATCTGTTCATGCCTGCTTGGGGAGAGGAAAGCCTCCATGAGCATCCTTCCTGTAGTTCACAGGTCTGCTTCCACCTAAGAAATTACTACACACAAGGTGCATCACCAAGTATGCCAGTCTCAGTCCCAGAGTAAAAGGCATCATGGACTGTGTACTTCTAAATGTTCTGCAAGGCATACCTGCTGCTGGTCTCCCAGAAAGTGATGAAATGGAGGTTTTGATTCTTTCAGACTGACTTTAAAAATGATAATTTTAAGANATCACAACCAATAATGTAAGATTTTAACTGTTGCTCTTTTTGTCCCTTTGGTGTTGCAAAATGGAAATCATTAATTATGGAATATGTTTTGGGAAAAAAAATTTTCTAATCTGAAAATGACTTTGAATTTCTCTGGGAGGATTGGATTTCTTTTAGGGTCAGTATAGACACAGTCCATTGTACTGGCTTGCCTGCTGTCTTTAAAAACTTTCAAATGCTGTGCATTTGTATAGCTTCAATTGTATATACATATTTTTGTTATGGCTTAAGACGTAGTGATAAAGGTTGCCTTTATTGTGTCTCTTCTACCACAGGACTGATTAAAGCATTGAGTTTGTTTGAGTATCTAGTTACCTCTCCTCACTTTCACAGTGTTTTGAACTCTTTAACGACATCAGATGACTTGTTTTACTATTTATTTGTTTTGATGTTACATGGTCACGCACAGCAGTCTTTAATTTCAGGTCATATTAGATGATGAATCGAATATTGGCAGACTATAACATATTTTGCTTAGTCAAATAAATATAAACAAAACCACAAAAATATAACAAACAGCTATAGGAATACACCGAGCACCTAGTTAATACAATTTCCATTACACTTGACATATAGACAGCCAAATGCCATGCTCTGGGGCTCAAAGAACAGTGCCTGAGTATGCCTGCACATAATAAGCACCATTGCCTTTTTAGTGCACAGTGTACCAGTGAAAGCTGACATCTGCAATTGTTATTTAGATGAACATCTGGGTAGTTTCACAATTCCAGATATTTTCAAATTTGTTTCTGGAATGTGAAGAACATTCTTGAGTCTAAATTTTTTTCCTTTTAGCCCCACTTCTGAAAATTTGGAACTTGAATAGAAATAATGTTCAGTGTTTCAGATTTTTAGATAGAAATGAAAGTGTGTGAAAAAATACTGTGTGTTATAATACAGTTATATATTTTGCTATTGTTAGAATTTTTTAAGTGTTTACATGAAATAGAAACTAAGAATCTAGGCAAGAAAAGAAATGCTTGCCCCTAGGGTCTCTAGGATTTATTTGTTCAACATGTTTATCACACATATACTATGTGACAGAGAGTGGCCCAGAAATCTCTCCAAACAAGGGTAACTGAGTTCTACAGCTTAGCTCCTGAACAGAGAAAGCAGACAGTGTACCACTTATTACANGATACAAAAGCTGCAGGAAAATGAATTGAAAAGATTTTAGGAAGACCAGCTGCAGAAAGTAGTGTGTCTTGGGGTCATCTGTATTGAGAAGGTACAATTTAGCCAAGATTTGGAAAAGATAAACAGCCAGCAATTATCTGGAGAAGCATCCCAGCATGGAACAGCTAGACTAAAGGTCATAAAAGGTGTTTGGCCCTTTGTACAACAAAGGAGCAATGTGAATGGAGTGGTGTGAACAGAGCAATAGTAAATGATGAAACTCCTGATAATGGAGCCAAGGCAAGGTTGTACAGTGACTACAAATCACTGAAAAGAACTTGAGACTTTACTCCTGGTAAAATGTGGAGCAATTGGGGAAGTTTAAGCACAGAATCTCTCTTGACTTGGTTTCAAAGTTATTGACTGTATTGGGAGTAGGAGAAGGCGTATGGAGACTCTGTGGAGGGGCTCGCTTTGATCCAATTTAAGATGATGATATTTAATGGTAGAAGAGTGACAATAAAGGTAGTGATCGACATAAAAAATCTGGAAATATTTTGAAGTTAGAGTTCGGTGGTTTGAGTGGGAATGTCCCTATCGTCTTGGGCATTTGAACACGTGGTCTGTCGTTGCTAGCGGGGTTTGGGGATGTTTGGGCAATGGAGCTTTGCTGGAGGAAATATGTTATTGGGGGCCAGCTTTCAGAGTAAAAGCCTCAGGCCACTTCCAGTTCACTCTGCTTTGTGCTTACATTTGAAGTTGTGCTCTCTCAGCTTCCTGCTCCTGCTGCCTTGCCTGTCTGCCGCCATGCTTCTCTGCCGTGAAAAACTCTTATCCCTCTCTCTGGAAACATAAGTCCCAATAACTAACTAACTAACTAACTCTCTCTCTCTCTCTCTCTCTCTCTCTCTCTCTCTCTCTCTCTGTGTGTGTGTGTGTGTGTGTGTGTGTGTGTGTGTGTGTGTGTTGTTTTATCCTAGCAACAGAAAAGTAACCAATGCACAGAGCCAACAGAATTTTCTGATGGGCGGGTTATACTTGACATAAGAAAAGATTCCAGTTGCTTCCATGGATTTTGACTTAGTGTGGATGGAGCTGCATTATTTGAGCTAGAGAAAGTCATAAAGGTAGTCCTGGGAAGCAGCTGTGAGACAAGGTGTTCAGATGGGGGAATGTTGATTGAGACAAGTCTTATACTAGTAACAATGCAAGGGGACAATGGATGTGTTCCTTCGGAGTCTGAGTGGAGATCTGGGGCAGAACTTGGGAGAGTAGCAGTCTCAGTACTGGAAAGCCTGCACTCATCACAGAATTCAGAACACAGCCTGGGAGAAACCGCACACTCGGAAGATGGTAACATGGTTATTTGCTGTTAGAGATAATGGGAACTTAGGATGTGGCCTTTTCTTCATTGTATAATGTTGTATATGACACAAGAATGAAATCTGTTAACCCCAGATAGAGAAATGACAACAGACCAAAGTATGATACCTCCAGAGTTTGGCTTGGTGAATTAGTGAGGTTTTTTTTTTTTTTTTTGGATTCACTTACAGAAGTATGGGCAAGAGGTTACTTACAAGAGCAGAACTGATTCAAAGACAGCTGCATCACCAAAGCCAGCTCCTGCATGGTGACAGCTCAGGAAAGCTGGGAACCTGGAGCTCACTGCAGGCAGCCCCACAGTTTGAAGAGTGCCCTTTCCAGGTGGCTCAGGTGGTCTGGCCATCTTCCAAGCAGATCTACTGGTCTGCTTCTCCCAGGAGGCACAAGCTCAGCTTTACTGAGAGTGTCTCTTGGCAGTCCTTGCAGCTTAGTGTGCTTGAGAAGCGAGAAGTCTGTTTTGTCTCCTCAGTTAAGGGTCCTCCAGAGATCCTGGGTTCTACCTCCTGAGCTCCACAGCTTCCGTATTTGACGGAAGATTTCACCTCCGTTTGGAATTTCCCGTGTCTTGATAGTTTCCTCCAAGAAGAAAGGGTTTATCTAGATGGAGACTGTTACATAACATATGGACATTTTAATTGTGTATAAACATAACAAAATATATAGAACATAAATTTTAAATATTTCCCTTTTTTATGCTACTCTGTACCCTTCATGTGTCGAAATCTTAGGTCTTACACATGTGAAGCTCCCTGTTGTTTAAGCAGTAACTCAGTGTTCTCAGCCTTCCTAATGCTTCGGCCCTTTAATCCAGTTCCTCGTATTGTGGGGACCCCAACCATAAAATTATTTCATTGCTTCTTTGTAACTGTCATTTTGCTACTGTTATGAGTCTTAATATAAATACCTGNGTTTTCTGATTGTCTTTTGAGGTCTCGANCCACAGGTTGAGAACCTCTGCAGTAACTTGCCATTCCCACCTCTCTTCCTCAGTTCCTGGCAACTTCTGTTCTACTTTTGATCTTTATGGATTTGACTATTTTAAGTCCTTAATATAAATATAGTTATATGATAGCTGTCTTTNTAAGGCTGATTTCTTTTACCTAGCATAATGTCCTTAAGAATCATGAACATAGTAGCCTATATAAAACTTTTCTTTTAAAGACAAAATAATATTTCATTGTACATATAACATTTTTTAAATGTATTAAATCATCCTTTAATGGACATTTGGGTGGTTTCCAGTTGTTAGCTACTGTGAATAATGCCTTGAAACTGGATATACGAATATGGGGGTATATGTTTAAAAAAACCTGTAGTATGTACACTTTGTGATTGCCATAGATTTTCTTCTTCATGTAAGTAATTTATAAACATATTTTCTTTATAAAATATTTGAATGCTGTACTATGTAGGTGGCACACATGACAGTTCTTATTCATTGTTTTACCTCATCCTCTTTTAAGTTCCTAGTTACTTTTGTCTTGTTACTTCCACTTTCTTTTCAGTGATTGAGCATTCCAAACCTCTATATTCAAATCTGAGAAAATTCATATTGTCTTAGATGTCTTGGAAGGAGTCAATTAAACAAAAAATAGTTGTTATAAAAATACCTCTTGGATTCTGGAGCATTTCAGATGTTCAGGATACAGCTACTCAGCCGGTAAAGCTGTGCAAATTTTCCACAACTGGAACATTTCAAACATTTAAATATATTCAACACATGCATCTGTTACATCTTATTTCTGATGTGGCTTTTACAGCATATTAGACTATCACACATGCACTTATAAACTTTTAGAACATGCTTTGACATCCTCTGAAATAAATTTCTAACACCATATTTCTTCACTGTAGCAAGAATTTGTAAACTGAGTTTTATAACATTGATGACATTATTATTATCACTTTAAAACATTCTTAATTTCTTAGCCAAGGCCTTTTAGCTAACACATGAGACACAATGCTTTTCTACAATCTATCGGAGAAATGAGAAAAAATTTAAAGGGTGATAGGAGAGGTCTGATCAGGGTTGGGTTTGTAGCTCAGTGGGATAGCTTGTAAATTCAAGTTCAGATCCCAGCACCTACATAAAACTCTAGNCATGATGGTGCACACCAGCACTGGTGGGAGGAGACAGGCAAGTACTAGAGATTCCCTGGCTGTCCAGTCTAGCTGAAATAATAATTTCCAGATTCAATGAGAGACCCATTCTCAAAGAAAACGATGGATGGACCTCCCATCATTGGTGGGAGGAGACAGGCAAGTCCTGGAGGCCGCATATCTACCAGTCAGTCTAGATGCAGTGAGTTCCAGATTCAGTGAGAGATGCTGCTTCAAAGAGGAAGGTAAATGGACTGGCAAGATGACTCAGCAGGAAAGGAGATAGCTGCACAAACCTGACAACGTAGCTACTTAAGTTCTTTGCGTGTGCCTACACATGTGAGCTCATTCACTCACACAGAGGCAACATTGAAAGTGCCTTATGCTGAAAACAACTGGCAAACACCCCTCTTCCCAAGTGACCAAGGTAAATGTTGCATATCACATGATCACATGTTAATCATGCTAAAACAATAGTGATGTAATGACGTGACAGTGAGAACATACCATGAACTCTCTGAAGGACATTCTCTACAAAATGCCCAACAATATTCTTCAAAAGGGCTGAAGCCATGCAAAACCAGTGGAGTAGAAGTATCACTTGCAGATTGGTATGNATCAGAGACAGTGATCACTACAGCACTATGATATCTGGACTGAAGTTTGTGAGAGAAAAAAAAAATGTTCGTAGGAAACTAGTGAATTCTAAATAAGAGCTAACATTTAGTGTTATAAGAAAGTTTGCATGAAATATACCACATTATATAAAATATTAAGTATTTTATTGATAAGTCATTTTAGATGAGAATCTACGCACAACTTCTTTGTTAATCTAACATTTTTTAAAATGGGGTTTTGTGTTTGTTTTTTTACCATCTCTGTACTTCTGAGCTTCTACTATAGTTACTATAAGGAACTTCTTCTGTTCTCTTAAATACATATGAAATTTCCCACAACACATAATAATCAAAACACTAAATGTACAGAAAAAAAATATTAAAAGCTTCAAGGAAATGAGATAAAGTAACATATCAAATCAGACCTGTCAAAATAACTCCTGATTTTCACTAGAGACTCTAAAACCCAGAAGAGCCTGAACAGATATTCCACAAACTCTAAGAAACCACAGATACCAGCCCAGACTACTATACCTAGAAAAACTTTTCAATTGCAATAGATGAAGAAGAAAGCACATTCCATGAGAAAACCATATTTAAAGCCTAAAGAGGCTAACTACACTNAAGAAAACACAAGNAGTAAATAATCTCAGATGAGCAAATCAAAAGAGGGAGTAAAAAAGTTCCACACCACCACAACAAAATACTGAGAATCAAAAACCATTGTTCATTGATAACTCAGCACCAATGCTCTCAATCCCCAGTTAAAAGACAGAGACTAACAGATTGCATTAGAAAACAGAATCTCTCTGCTACATCCAAGAAACATATCTCACCATCAAGAATAGACATCATCTCAGGGTAAAAGGATGAAAACACAAATAGACCTAAGAAGCAAGCTAGCATAGCCATTTTACTATCTGACAAAACAGACTTCAATCAAAAACTAAGCAGAAGAAATAGAGAAGGACACTACATACTCATCAAAGGAAAAATCTACCAAGAGGACATTGAAATTCTTAACATCTATGCACCAAACACAAGGGCACCCAAATTCATAAAAGAAAGACTACTACAGCTTAAGTCGCATATTGCCCTTCACACAGTATTAGTGGATGACTTTGATACCTGACTCTTGCCAATAGACAGGTCATCCAGACAAAAACAAAATAGAGAAATCTTGGAGGTAAGTGACATTATAAACCTAAAGGACCCAACAGATATTTACAGAGCATTTCACCCAAACACAAAGAATATACCTTCTCAGCACCTCATGGAACTCTCTCTAAAACTGACCACATACTCGGTCATAAAGCAAGTCTCAACAGATATAAGAAAATTGAAATAACACCCTGAATCCTATCTGACCACCACAGGTTAAAGCTGCATATCAGAAACAACAGAAAACTTTCAAACTCATGAAAACAGAACAACTTCCTACTGAATATAAAATGGGTCAAGACAGAAATGAAGACATGAAAGACTTTCTAGAATTGGATGGAAATGAATACACAAGCATGCTCTTATGGGACACAATGAAGGTGATTCTAAGAGGCAAGTTCATATCACCAAGCACTTACATTAATCAAGGAGAGATCTCATATAACTAACTGAACAACACACCTAAAAGCTCTAGAAGAAAAAGAAAAACTCAGAAAAGGAGTAGACAGCAAAAAATAATCAAACTCAGGGCTGAAATCATTAAAATAGAAACTAAAACAATGCAAAGAATCAATAAAACAAAGAGTTGGTTCTTTAAGAAAACCAGTAAGATTGACAAGCCCATATCCAAGTTAAATAAAAGCCAGAGAGAGAAGGTTCAAATTTTAAAAATTAGAGACAAAAAGGAGGACATAACAAACATGGAAGAAATCTAGAGAATCATAAGGTATACTTTAAAAACCTATACTGCACCAAATTGGAAAAGCTAAAAGAAATGGGTAACTTTCTTGATACATACAACCTACAACTTAAATAAAGATCAGATAAGCTATTTAAATAGAGTTATAAACTCCTACTGAAATAGAAACAGTAGTTACAAATCTCCCAACCAAAAAAAGCCCAGGGTGCGATAGTTTTAGAGCAGAATTCTACCAGACTTTCACAGAAGGATTAACACCAATACTCCTCAAATTATTCCACAAAATGTAAAAAGAAGGAATATTGTCCAATTTGTTTTATGAGACCAATTACACTGATAGTTCAATCGCATAAAGATTCAACAAAGAAAATTACAGACCAATTTCCCTTATGAACATAGATGCAAAAATATTCAATAAAATACTTGCAAATTGAATCCGAGAACACATCAAAAAGGTCATCCACCATGATCAAGTGGGCTTCATCAGGGATGGTTCAACATACGAAAATCCGTCAATGTAATCCACCATATTAACAAACTGAAAAAAAAAAAACACATGATCTTCTCATTAGATACAGAAAAACTATTGACAAAAATCCAACATCCCTTCATGATGAAAGTCCTCAAGAGATTAGGGATGCAGAGACATACCTCAACATAATAACGACAGTTTACAGCAAGCCCATAGCCAACATCAACTTAAATGGGAAGAAACTCAAAGCAACTCCACTAAAATCAGGAACAAGACAAGAATTGTCCACTTTCTCCATACCTATTAAATATAAGTCTTTGCTAAAGCAATAAAACAATTGAAAAAGATCAAGGGGATAAAAATTGGAAAGGAAGAAGTCAAAGTATCTTTATTTGCACATGATATGGTAGCATACATAAGTGACCCAAAAAATACACTGGGGAACTGTTCGACCAGGAAACTCCTATAGCTGATAAATACTTTCAGCAAAGTAGCTGGACACAGAATTACCACACAAAAATCAATAGCCTTCTTATATACAAATGACAAACAGATGGAAAAAGAAATCAGGTAAACAATATCTTTCATAATACCCTCAAATAATATAAAATATCTTGGGGTAACTCTAAGCAAGTGAAAGACTTGTATAATAAAAACTTNAAGGCATTGAGGAAAGAAATTTAAGAATATACCAGAAGATGGAAATATCTCCCAGGCTCATGGTTGAGTAGGATTAATATAGTAAAAATACATACCAAAAACAATCTGCAGATTCAATGCAGTTCCATCAAAATTCCAACACAATTCTTCACAGATTTTGAAAGGGCAATTTCAGTTTCATATGTAAGCACAAAAATCCCAGAATAGCAAATACAATCCTAAATAATAAAAACTCCAGAAGTATCACTATCCCCATCTTAACTTGTACTACCGAGCTATAAGAATAAAAACAGCATTGTATTGGCATAAAAACAGACACATTGATCAATAGAATCAAATTGAAGACTGAGACATAAATCCACATATTTGTGCACACCTGATTTTTGATAAGCCAAAAATACACACTGGAATAAGGACAGCATTTTCAACAAATGGTGCTTGTCAAACTGGATGGCTGCATGTGGAAGAATGCAAATAAGTCCATACTTTACCACTCTGCACAAAACTCAGCTCCAAATGGATAAAGACATCAACATAAGGCCAGATACACTGAATCTGGCAGAAGAGAAAATGTGGAATAGTCTTGAACTCATTGGTACAGGAGAAGATTATCTGAACAGGACACCATTAGCACAGGCACTAAGATAAACAATCAATAAATGGGACCTCATGAAGCTGAAAAGCTTCTGTGTGGCAAAGGGCACCATCATTTGGACAAAGTAGCAGCCTTACAGAATGGGAAGAGATTTTTGTCAATTANCCATTCAATAGAGGACTAATGCCTAAAATACATTAAAAAAAACTTAAAAAAAAAAAAACTGGACATCAAGGAAAAAATCCAGTTAACAGGGTTGCAGGGCTGGAGGGTTCTCAAAAAGTGAAACACACCTGGCTGAGAAACACTTAAAGAAATGTTCAACATCTTTTGTCATCAGAAAAATGGAAATCAAAATTACTTTCAGATTTTATCCTACAACACTAAGAATGGCCAAGATCAATAAAAAAAGTGACAGCCCATGTTGGCGAGGATATGGGCTTAGGGGAACACTCATCCATTGCTGGTAGGAGTGTAGACTTGTACAGCCATATAAAAATCCGTGTAGCAGTTCCTTAGGAATCTAGGAAGATCCAGCTGTATCACCCTTGGGCAGATACCCATAGTACTCTACATCCTACTATAGAGACACTTGCTCAACCATGTTCTTTTCTGCTCTAGTCATAATTATCAGAAATTGGTAACAGTCTAGATTTCCATCAATGGATAAATGGATAAGTAAAATGTGGTACATTTACACAAAGTAATATTTTCAGCTGTTAAAAAATGAAATCACGACATTTGCAGTTTAATGAATGGAACTAGAAAAAAAATTCATCCTAAGTGAGATAACCCAGACCCAAAACGAGAAATATGGTATGCATTTACTTATATGTGGATGTTAGCTGTTAAGTCTTTGATAGCAATCTACAGTCCATATCACCACAGAGGTTAGGTATAGAGTAATTGACTATTGGACAAGGATTGAATCTCTCTAGGTGTGGGAAATAGAATAGATAGTTATGGATGGATGGGGGAAGGGGTGAGGTGGATGGGAATGGAAACAATGAATCCAATATTGAGGGTAAAGGAAGACAGGTCCAAAGGACAGCTTTCATAAAGGCCGTTTGTGGGGTCCTATGCAAACCTAATACAGTAGTAGCTTCCTGAAATATATAGATATACAAAGGTAATCTAAATGGAATCCCCAAATAATGGGGAGATGGACCCCAACTGGAGATCTCTCATCACCAAATAAAGCTTCCAGTTCCAGTTCTAATCTAGTTGTTGACCAAAGTGGCCCCCAAGGAACCCCCAAACAACCCAGGCTATTGCCAAGGCTAAATACCGATCCTCAAAGTGGCAGAGTATTTAAGTGAAATACACACCCCTATGCTAATTCATAGCCCACTGCTATATCTGTCAGAGCCAATTCTTTAATTGTAGGTCATGTTGGAATATAAGATCCCTGTAGTTAATGTGGAATATTCTGGATATGAGGACCCTTTAGTTTTTGTTCCCTGTTATCCCCTAAGCACACAAATAAAAACTGTCTCCCAATGTGAGAAGGCTGAGGCAGCCACAAAAAGAAAGGTTTTATTTTATTGTTGCTCTTCAAGAATCAAAACAAAGTAGCTCATGAAATGTTGCAAGTTCTGCAAGCTTTCTTCTCCATGATATGTGTGGCACATGTGGCTGCTCACAAAGCCTGTCCGAGGTTAGCCCACCTCCAGAGGAGCCTCTCTGCTGTGCATCTGGGGAGGATTCATCGCTGGTGTGATTTATTACTTTTCTTTTAAATAACTTTAAAAACAGTGTTCTCTATTCCCTTCCCTTTGCTTCCATGTTTTGCGATTGTGGCTGAAAGTTGGGAACTTGTTTTAAACACTAGTCTCCTATGAAGTTTCTAGCCATGGCTGATCTGTAATAATGAATTGATAAGAAAATTGTTGAGAAATTGACCTCTTATTATAAAAANTTTGGGTACATCCATGGGAAGTAGTCTGTAGAAATAGAGCATTTGTGAAACCTGTCATACCGGATAAGCTTATTATCTAAAAATTATGCACCTAATTTTGTAAGATACAGCTTGTTGTTAAGTACACTAACTGTTTCTTTTTAATATGTGACTGTAGTGGTCTGTTAAAGACTTTTGTTTTGGGGCTGGAGAGATGGCTCGGAGGTTAAGAGCCCTGGCTGCCTTTCCATAGGTCCTGAGTTCAATTCCCAGCACCCACATGGTGGCTCACAACCATCTGTAATGAAATCTGGTGTCCTCTTCTGGCCTGTAGACATACATGCAGGCAGAACACTGTATACATAATGAAGAAACAAATCTT
>LZPO01107994.1:0-10737 GCA_001675575.1 Neotoma lepida | reverse complement strand
GACATCATGAAATTTGCAGGCATATGGATGGAACTAGAAAATTTCATCCTAAGTGAGGTAACCTAGACTCAGAAGGACAAGCATGGCATGTACTCACTCATAAGTGGAGACTAGATGTAAAGCAAAGGATAACCAGACTACAACCCACAGCTCCAGAGAAGTTAGCTAACAAGGAGGACCCAAAGAGGGATGCATGGATCACCCTGGGAAGGGGAAATAGATGAGATCTCCATGAGTAAACTGCGGCTGGGGGGCCAATGGAGAGTAGAGATGGGGCATGAGAACCTAAGGAAAATGGAATGGGTGAGCTGGGACAGGGATGGAGTGGGAGAGCAATGAAAGAGATACCAAAATAGAGGGAGACATCATGGTGATAGGGAGAAACTGGATGCTAGGGAAGTTCCCAGAAATCTCAAAGGATGACCCCAGCTTAGACTACAAGCAGTAATGGAGAGGGTGCCTAAACTGGCTTACCCCCAGTAATCAGATTGATGAATACCTTAACTATCATCATAGAGCCTTCATCCAGTAACTGATGGAAGCAGATGCAGAGATCCCCAGCTAGGCACCAGGCCGAGCTCTGGGAGTCCAGTCGAAGAGAGGGAAGAGGGATTCAATGAGCAAGGAGCATCAAGATCATGATTGGGAAAGCTATAGAGACAACCAAACCAAACTAGTGGGAACTCATAAACTTTAGCCCAACAGCTGTATGGAGCCTCCATGGAACTGGACTAGGTCCTCTATATAAGTGAGACAGTTGTGTAGCTTGATCTGCTTGAGAGCCCTCCCCCCACCAGTAAGATCAGGATCCATCTCTGGTGTATGAGCTGGCTTTTTGGAGCCCACTACCTATGGTGGGACACCTTGCAGAGCCTTGATGCAGGGTAAGGGGCTTGGACCTACCTCTACTGAATAAACCAGGCTCTGCTGACTCCCTATTGGAGGCCTTACCTTGTCCGAGGAGAAAATGGGAGATGGTGGGGGGAGGAGGGAAGAGAGGGAGATCTGTAGTTGGTTTCTAAAATGAATAAAAAATTCCTTAATATAAAAAAGAGATAGGATGGTCTGAGCTCAATTTGCACAAAAAACAAAGTTATATACCTAGCATCTGCCTGGCCTAGGCAGTGTCTCTATATGTCTCTCTATATATATTTATGTTAATTCAAGAGACTAGCAGGTAGTCTGTAATGCTTATTCTGTCTGCTGTTTGTCCTTGGATGTTTGAGAGGTATCTCAGATAAAATGCTTTTATCCAGAGCTGGCCCTGGCCTTGGATGCTAGCTAAAGGAGATACCTGATTCTAACGCTAAAGAGGAGAAACAACAAACCTGGAAGAAGGAAGCCTTGCCTGTGTGACTGCTATCCAAATACCTTAATTGTATAGGGAAAAACTATGCCCAAAAAATGATCAATCCATACTGTTAGTTCTTAGGAAAAAGAATCAATTGGGGAAGCTATAATAGTGCACATGAAATTCATAGCAGAAAACAGCTGATATATTCAAAAGCCAAATAGAACCAATACTCCTNGAGCCTTGGCTTCCTCTGGAAAAATCCTTGACTCATCCAGGTAGTAGATTTGCCATAGTTAGCTGAATTCCTACTTCATATTTTTGTGGCTTNTAGCAATAGTGATATGAAGTATGGCTGTCATGCAAAGTCAAATAATTGGTGACTTACAAAGCAAACTCAATTGTGAGCTTATCACCTTTAGTTCTGGCCATATCTCCCTCTACAACAATAAAGTGGATATAAATATAGAAAGTTTTTAACCATGATTTAAGGTATTTTATGTGCAAAACACAAAACAATACTTTGTTTAGTGAACCTGAGTTGAAAGATAAAAAAATGAGAGTAAACTGAAATTAATGTAATTCTGGTTTATGTAATTACCCAGATTTTAAAAAAAAGTTTGATATTTAAAAGGCCTTTGTGGCTTGCTTTTTTTTGGAAGATACATTGTTTCATTAGAATGTTTTCTAGTCAGAACACTGAGTAAACCAAGGCAGTGATCTTGGGGCCACATGCCAAAACAGACCTGTTATCTAGTGAGATAGCAATGGCCTTATTTTTGTGTTTTAAAGTTTAATGGTTAAGTCAATATATTGTTACCTCAATACTTACTTACTCCCTATCTTAAATACAGGCTAGTTATATACAACTTTCTTTAACTACAGGTACTAAACAAATCACAAAGTATATTCTTTTACAGAGCACTCTTCCGTGTTCATTGGCCCTTCCCTGGTGCTCATGGCTACAGTTCTAGCCCATCCTTTACACTGAGTAACCCTTTATACTCCCCTGTGTCTTTGTCTGTCTGGCCTTCTATAACAAAATAGAATAGCAGTTCATTTCTTACAGTTCTGGTGGTTGGAGATCCTAGATCAAACTACTCAGTGTTGAGAGCCTGCTTTCTGATTCATGTGAATTAGTAGGCAGAACTAGTTGTCTCTCTGGGATGTCTTCTAAGGTCCCTTAATCCCATTTATAAACACTAGTCCAGGGCCTCTCCCCTAATAGTTATAAACATGTACCATTACTTTGTAGTAAGAATTAGATAGAATTGCTAAAGAAAAGCCAAATTAAAGTGATTCTGGAAGTAGAAAACTCAATAAAGCAAATAAAAACCTCAGAGAAAAGCCTCACTGAAAAAATATAATAGCATGTGGAAAACAGTATTGGATTGTAGATGAAAGGTAGAAGAATTATATCATTTAGTAAAGATAATGACAAAGAAATATGAATGGAACATGTGGTAGCTTTGAGACACTATGAAAAGTCTTACCTTTCAAATTATGGGCGTAGAAAAAGGAAAAGAGATTCAGAAAATATTTTCAAAAAAAATCATAGAGAAAATTTCNAAACCCAGAAAAGGAGATGCCCACCCAAGTACAAGAAGAACACAGAATAGGGTTGTTTTGTCCAACTAAGCTGAAATGGTTTTGTTTTATCTTATATTTTCTTTGTCATGTCTGGTTGTTATCTCTTAGAAGGCTTTTCTAATGAGAGACAGAAAGAGAGTGGATCTGTATGAAAGTGGATGTGTGGAAGAACTGGGAGGAGTAGAAGAAGGGGAAACTGTAATCAGGATATAGTGTATAAGAAAAGAACCTATTGCCAAAGGGTCAGGTGGGGAGGGGAGGAAGAAGCCTACAGAAAAACAAATAGATAGGACCAGAAAAGAGAAATCTCACTGACATATTGTAGTTNAAAGCACTGAAAATGCAGACTAAAGAAAGGGTATTGAAAACAGCAAGAGACAAAGCCATGTGAAAGCCAATCAATAATGACTGATTATTACATAGAAACCTTTAAAGCCAGAAGGACCTGGAAAGATACCTTCCTAGTTCTGAAATACTACAACCTAGACTATTGTGTCCAGAAAAAGTATTGAAACTTATAGAGAAATAAAATGACAGAAATTAATCTTTCAGTGATANCTGTCAATACTAATGTCTCAACCCAATAAAAAGACAAGGATTAGGAGATTAGATTAGGAAACAGGATCCATCCTTTTGCTGCCTCTGAGAAACACACCTCACTATCAGTGATAGACATTAACTTAGNGTAAAAGGATTGAAGCAGATATTCCAAGCAAGTAGAATAAGCAAATATAGCTATTCTACTGACAAAATAGACTTCAAACAAAAACTAGCCAGAAGAGAATACTTGTTAAGGGAATAATACACCAAGAAGATATTTTAATTCTAAACATATGTAACTCATTTTCTTAAAACAAACTCTACTAGATGTAAAGCCACAGATTGACCCCAACACAGTGATAATGGGTGACATCAGTACCCCAATCTCATTTTTTTTCAATAGGCAGGTTATCAAGATAGAAACTAAACACAGAAACATTAGAATTAAATGATACCATAGATAGATCAAATAGGAATCTGCCATAGATGTGGAGAACGGTAACCCCTTGTGCACTGTGTAAACCAGTACAACTACTTTGGAAATCAGTCTGTATAAAAACCAGAAATAGAACTATAACTGCACCACCCTGCACATGTGCCAGAAGGACTTTGTATCCTGTTGCACACATACTTGCTTATTGTTGCTCTCTTCACGACAGCTATGAAATAGAACCAACCTATAAATGTTTATCAACTGGTGAATGGTAGTAGAACATAGGTAAAATGAAAATTGAAAGGGGAAGACTGGACATAGAAAGGTTTAAGCAGGGAGGGAGATGGAGGACATGAAGAAATTAGGGGGTAGGAGAATGGTTAACCAAAATGAAGGCTGTGTTAAAAAGTCACATGGAATGATACAATTTTGCAATCCAGTTAAAAAAAATATAATTAGAAAGTATAGTAGAATACATCGTGTGAAAAAGAGAAAGAATGTTGAAGATTAAAGGTTTAAATGGAATGAGGATGAAAGATGAAGAATAGGATGGAAGGAGATGATAGTGTGGAATAGCCAAAACTAAGGATTTATGAAGGAGCTGTATGAAAGCCCATTTTTTTAAACTAATAAAAATATAATTAGGAACAGAAGTATCCTACATGTGTGGACCATGCTGCCCAGAAGACATAGGTTCTTAAAAGAAAATCCAAATCCTAGACACAAGATGTCTCCCTATTGGTTTTTGGTCAGAGAGGCCCTAGAGGTCCCCAAAACAACATAGACTATTGCCACCCTTCTTGGTTGCCCACTTTAACTAGATGTTAAGACTATTGCTGGAGGTACTGCACACTATTTATAGGACATAGAGAAATCAAGTTGTAACTGACCAAGAAACTCTCCCTGCTGGTTAACTTCCATAGTGTTTAAGGTGCTATGCGGGCTTCTGAGGGGAAAAGACATCAATGGTCTTACCCAGTGAGGGACTCTACATGCTACAATACTGACCTGCCAGGGCAAGATGTGTCTATTGGTACAATACTGGCATGACTGTTACAACATAACTACCTTCTCATTGAATTTGAGGCCTGCTTCACAGCAGGCCATTTAAGCCTGGTACTGTAAACCTGATTAAGGCTGAGGAGGTCATAGGCTCTTGTTGAAGGCTATTGCTGAAGGCACCACATACTTTGGCTGAAGGATATAGAGAAATCAATTAAACTGACCAGGAATCTTCCTTCCAGCTGGCTAGCTTTCATTGTGCCNGAAGTTGCCATGCAGGCTGTTAAGGAAGACATCAGTGGTNTTACCTAAAGCCGGACCTTCCATGCTTCACACAGTATCAACCAGCCAGGCCAGATGTGCAATAGTGGCATGACTATTGTGGGATAACCAGCTGCTTTTTAAATTTGATTCGAGACTTGCACCACAGGAGGGAATTCATGCATGATGCTTTTTATTTAAAAGCCCATGGCTAGAGAGGTCATAGCCCCTATGGTGGGACTTGGCTATTGTTGATTTACTAAATAGTCATGTTGTCAAACTGCCTTTTAAATATTTGCATTTGTACCCATAGACCTGGGTTACAAGGTTTCTTAACCTTGGCCACAGAGCTTTTTGTAGTGGGCAGTAGTCAGTGCAGACTCATAACTAGCCAAAATGTTGAGATATGTGACTGAGTCCTCAGNCTCAGGTAGAACATCTGTATGGACCTCTCTCTTCTGAGTCCTTGCATAGTCTTAGGAACTTGACTTGACCAGGGATGTCAAGGGAATGAAGAAAAGACAGACAGACACATAGAAAAGCTTGGATCAGGTGAACTGGGCTCTTTGATGGAAAAACTAAAGGCTCCCCAAAGCTCAGCATGTTTATTATGTCCAGTTGAGAAGGGAAGCAGGGTTATTTATTGCATACAGATGAATCAATGAAGCAGGTTTAGATAATCTACATCCATAGGAACAGTCTCTACAGGTGGAGAAGTCTTCAGGTCATAAACATTCAAGAAGAAGCTGTNATGGACAATTTTCTGCACACACTGTCAACATTTACTCTTGGAGCCCCAAGCAAGGTTTTGCCATCCCTCTGCCTCACCTGGAGAAAGCTTTGCCACTCTTGTGTAGTTGGGGCACTGGAGTCCTTGATACGGCCATGCCCATGTAAACAGCCCACATTCACTTAGGGCTTCATTNGCTCCCTACACTGACCTACACCACCATCTAAGGCTCATGAAACATCTTGAAAAGAGGGCAGAAAGAATGGAAGAGATGGAGAATGGAGAGGCGTACTGTGAGGTGCTGTCTTATATGACACGGCGTTGTGTACATGGTGTCACAGAAGAGATGGAGAATGGAGAGGCGTAATGTGAAGTGCTGTCTTATATGACACGGCGTTGTGTACATGGTGTCACAGTCGCTGTGGTTCTCTGCATGTATCAAGCCAGTCAGATTATAGAATAGGTTAGGGAGAGGCTTGTGAGGCTTCACCCTTACCTGAGGAGGTATTGGTAGGTAATAGCTACTCAGGAGGGACACTCATTTTTCTTTTAGGTTTGTAGCCACAAGTAGGTTGCCCATACCTTGGATCAGGTGAACTGGGCTCTCTGTCCATACCCACGCACATACAAGGTTATTAAAACAAAAAACAAAACAAACAGACATTCAGTTAAATTTGACAGTACAATGTCTTATGATTGGTTGAGTTGGAGAAGAATGGGGGTGGATATTCTTGAAATACATTGTTTACCTATATGAGAAATTCAAAGAATAAATTGAGAATATTATTTAAGATACTGTACTTTCCAGACCCATCTATTTTCCTGCAAATTTTGTAACTTCATTTTAATTTAACTTGGATAAAATTCCATTGTCTATTTGTACATTTTTATTATCTGTCTATTGGTTAACATCTAGATTGGTTCCTTTTCTTTGCAATTGTGAATAGGTTAGCAATAAACATGGATGTGCAAGTATTTCTATATCAATGTTTTGAGAAGTCTCAAGTATGATTTAGCTGGGTCATATGGTAGTTCTACTTTTAATTATTTTAGAAATCTCCATACTAATTTCCATAATGGTTAAACTAGTTTTCACTCTTGCCAGCAGTGAATAAAGAATGATTCCTCTTTCTTCACCAGTGTTTGTTCATTTTCTTAAGGATGGCCATCTGACTGGGATGAGGTCATATCTCAAAGTAGTTTTAACCTTCATTTCCTGGATAGCTAAAGATATTGAACACCATTTAAAATATTTACTTGTCATTTCTGTCACCTGTTTGAGAACTGTCTTTATTTTATTAGTTTATTTATTGATAGGCAGTTTAGTCCCATTTGTTCTTTGTAGCAGGGGTCCTGTGTTGTTGTTCCTTTTATGGGGAGGGGGCCAAGTAGGCGCGGAAGTCAAGACACACAGACTCCGGGAGAATGTCGAAACAACAAGCTCAGTTTACTCAGGAAGAGGCAAGCCTTATATACCCTCCACCCCACCCTGGGGGAAGGTCTGATGAATATGCATCTGCTGGTGTGACATGGCTGCCTCTCATTGGTCCAGGTCGTCTCCAGCTCATGTTTCAGGTGCTGTTGCTGAGGCCCCTAGGCAGACCCAGGCTGGCTCTCAGAATGTGTCTTTTTTACTTGTTTGGGCCGGCTGGCCCTCAAGCCTCTCCGGGATGAGTCATCCCACAGTTCTTGAGGCTATTCCCTGTGCTTTTGAATTCTTTCAGAAAGTNCTTTGTCTATACCTATATCAGTTGAGTGTGTTCCCTGCCAAGAGCCATGGCATAGAAGAGCAGATGGAAATTAATATTCAAGGTGTCAGCCCACCACAGTAATAATTTTCTTATGGGAAACCTTGTTAGGCATGGCCACGTGGTTACAGATTCCAGAATATTATTTGCTTCTGTCTGTAATTTTCACATGTGCTATTGCAATTTTTCCCTAAATGGCTATGGGAAATCCCCCACTGCCTGTATCATAGTGTGTTTTTCTTATGTTTGCATCCTGATCTATTGGGATCTTTATCTGTGAAGATGATTCCTCCTTAAGCTGTATTGTTCATTTGATAACAATAATGTTAGTGTATTCAGAGTTCTGATAAATAAAAATGAATACAAAGAAACGCTGCACAGGTCAGGGAGAAACTGTTTTAGATTACAGCTCAGACTGACATGGGAAAAGAGTGGTATTTCCCCAGCCACCAAGACAGCTGTATACCATTAGTTGATTTAGACCAGGTGCCTTGCTAATGGTTTTTAAGATAAACTTTTCCCAGGAAAAGCAGTCCAGTTCACAAGGATATATAGCCAGCTGTCTGATTTGTTTAACCAAGGTTAAAGGGGCAAAGCAACCTAATTCCTATGTCAGTTTCTCTTGCTAGGTCTGGCTGATAACATAGGGCAGTAATTAACTCTCTGCACAAATTCCTAATCACAGTTTTATGATAAGAGCATCTAACATGAAGACTCTAAGTTCAGCCAACTAACTATTTTTTCCAAGTGACCAGGGCTACAGAGAATAATCTGACTTCGTAGCCCCAAGAAAGAGTTGCAAGTTTCCTTTTTTATGGTCTAAAGTTACAGGTCAGAAAAATATATTTTAAGATTTTTTTTAACCCTTTTTGTGTCACTGTGCTTTGGAGAATGCCAAAATGAGCTCATATTAAGAGAATTATGGTAAACGAGTTCCAATGAAAGCATTTATGACACAGCTCTCTCTGTAAACACTCCCAGACTGAGAGAGCCTGGCATTTACAACTAATCACAAAATGTTAGTTTAAAATGCTATTGCACTCAGAAATATAGGATATAGTACACAATTTTCTTATTTTTCTTAGACTCCTCAATAGTTTAGTCTTATAACTCCTTTAAAGTCCTTTATAAGATTATCTCTCTAGTTAGATAACAATGACTGGTTCTTTCTTTGCAGCTGCAGTTACAGCCTACCAGTTCGGAAGTTGAGATTTATTGCATGTGTGTTATTGGGATGACTCTGTTTCTTATCACTTACTTATTAAATTAAATGTGACCTTCAAATGTAACTCCTATATTCAACATGAAAGATTCTGTTGGGTATATATTGCCGTAAGAACAAAGAGATGCAGAAGGAGCCACTATGAGAGAATAAAGAGAATTCAACATGAGAAAATAAAGAAAGAAACCATCAGAATGTGTGTGAGTTCATTCCATTCCTAAAAAAAGACCTCAGACAAAAAGTCCTAAATTTCACTAACCTGCAGCTTTCTCTTTGAGCCCTGTCTGCCTTGGTCTCCCAAGCTGCAATAGTTCCCTGTACTTTCCTCTAGCAATTTCAGCTTTCAAATTTAGGCCTTTGATTCACCTTTCGTGGATTTTTGTTGTTGTTCAAAGTGAAAGATATGGATCTGATTTCATTCTTGTCCAAGAGGATACTGCACTATTTGTTGAATAGGCTTTCCTTATCTCACTACACCTTTGTCTGAAATTAGGCATCCATANTTGTGTGGATTTATTTCCCGGTTCTTTATTCTGTTCCACCTGTCTGTTTTTATAGAAACACTCTTAAACTTTTTTTTGAGATTTTATTTATTTTTTATTTTATGTGTATAAGTATTTGCCTGAATGTTTGTCTGTGCAGGGCCCATNGAGGCCAGAAGCTGGCATTGAACCCCTGGGACTGAAGTTACATACAGTTGTGAGCCTCCATGTAGGTGCTAGGAATTGAAGAGCTGTCACTGCTCTTAAACACTGAGCCATCTCTTCAGTCCTGTGCTAAATGTTTTTAAGGTGGGGCATGAGGATGTCAAGGGGCTGTTAGTGGAGGAATAGTCAGAGCAGAATGCTCTTAGAGTGATAACTGAGATATACAATGGAGAAAGTACAGGAATTTGTCAAGTATACTACAAGATTTTAAGGGACATTCTGGGTGTTACAAAAGCCTGAAGGCCAAGAAAATAACCCTATTAACATAGCGTAAAGAGAATGTAAGCTGCACAGATAAGGTTGTAGAAATACAACAGGTATAAGAAAATTCCTATGAAGTCTTATTCAAAAGAAAATAAATAACCTTTTCTGTTGTATGTCTTTCTAACATGTTTTTATTTAAATTTAGACATATCACAAGGTTCTTAATAACACAATTCTGAAATTGTTTATGCCCTGTCAGGACATGCTTAGATATTCTTTTGTGGTTCTGTTTGTCTTATTTTGTTAATGGATCTTATTGTGTGGCCCAAGCCATTCCAAAATTCACGATCTTCCTATCTTTCCTCCCAAGTCCTAGGATGTTTGCATTGTCTGGCTTAGGTACTTAAATATTCTTCATTTGAAAAACTATTGTAGATAGTTTGGATTTAAAATGGCTTTTACTTGAGCATCTTGTTGCTGTCAGAAGCTTAACAGTGAAGTAGGGAAGGACTGCAGTTACATTCTAAACTAAGTGAGTGCAAAAACAAATCCAAAAATGAATTTATGTCTTTATTTCTAGAACTAATACATCATCCAATATATGTGGACATGTCATGGTGTCCACAGACACAAATTAAGTAGTAAAAGAAGAAATTGTAGTGTTAGGGTTCTCCATGTTCATGGTCTCTAATACCAGTCATACTTGCAAGTTTTTATATCAACTTAATACAAGGTGGAGTCATCTAGGAAGAAAGAATCTTAAGTGAGAAGTTGCCTCCACAGTACAAGCCTGTGGTCAAGTCTGCAGAGCATTTTCTTCATTGGCAATGACAGGGAGGGCCCAGCCCATCCTAGGTGCTATGAGAAAGCAGGTTGAGCAAACCATGAGGAACAAGTTATTAATTAGTAATCCTCCATGACCTCTGCATCAGCTCCTGCCTCCAGGTTCCTGCTGTTTTCCTGCCTTCGCCTGTCGGGGTTCAGTGTTGGGGTCTAGCCCTGACCTATT
>LZPO01107993.1:270804-281197 GCA_001675575.1 Neotoma lepida | reverse complement strand
TCATCTCTGTTGTCACCACAGAACTTTACTGAAGAAAATAATGGGAACAAGTGGCCAGCATGAACCTGGAATGTGGTGGAAAAGAAGACAGACAGAAAAGATCAGGAAGTCTTCTTAGAAAGCAATCCACACAGTTCCTGTGACACAGTCCCATCGTCACAGGAAATGCAAAACATGAGGCCCACAGTTAGCCAGCTCCAAGAGACATTGGAGGACTCACAGGAGCTGGGACTTGCTCCAGGTACATGGGACTTGCNGATGATGGTAAATGCTGTCAGTCCATGCAAGTCTGTGTCATCATGGCGATATTGTGTGTGTGTGTGTGTGTGTGTGTGTGTGTGTGTGTGTGTGTTTTCAGAGGCTAAGAACATGTGAGATTGTTCAAGATGGTTTAAGGATTCCTAAAGGGACAGTGCACACCCCGAGTCCACACTCTCAGCAAGTGGCCTGGTTCTGACTCTTTATTACCACAGGTCAGAGTCGGGGACATACAGTGACTTTTTCAGCTTGGAAGCAGAGGTGGTGGGAATGAGGTTCATAGCTGCCAAGTCACAGGGCAAAACTTAGTATTNTTTGTTTCTGTGTATCTTTGTTTAATTTCCTAGTTCTGAGCTCCTATTCCCAGNCAGTGGGGCTTCAGTCAACTCATGTGCACAGTTTGGCTCTGTGGAGGTTGACAACTCTTTCCTGGTGTTGCCTCTCCACTTATGACCCCACCCCATTTTTCTGAGCACAGCAAATCACCTCCTTGTTCCCAGACAGCAGAGAGCTAGCTCCTGTCCAGCACTGTTCCTCAAGCAGGGATTGCCTCTGAAAACACACACACACACACACACACACACACACACACACACACACACACACACACACCTTATAATCTAACTCTACCTCTCTCTTCAGCATGGAGCTAGTCTGGTAGACAACCCATTTTGTATGTCTCTGCTTCAATCACTATTGTTTTATATTCTAAGAATTTAGATCTTGAGTCCACCATGTGTCNACTCCCAGTAATTCTTACCTTGGCATAGTCTATCTTGTAAGCCCATTGGAGCTAGCTGCAGGCAGGTGCATCTTTCTACCTCTACTGTAGGATAACTCCAGCCCCACCCAGCTCATGGGCTAAAACTGACAACACCCCCTTACATCAGTTTAGCTTGGTACAATTCAACTAAGAAAATCTCTAGGAACCACTCAGTTGCTGATGTTCTCAGCTTGACAGCATTTACCATCATCAGCAACAGTGGAGGGGCTGTTCTGTTCTACCTCCTGATTGGTCAAGCGGGATGTGTTTAATCAGCCTCCACCCTCCATGCCCTCAGTGTGTACAGAGGATAGTTTNCATGGTTATTGTTGGGCACTCATAGGTTGACCTTATGCCATCTGTTCCCCATTATTTTTATCATTTTACATTATTTTTTATTTTTCTCCTTCCTATATTCTCACCCTCTTCTTTCTCCACTTGCTCAGCAGTTGCAGTGGCTCCCCAGTAACTGACCCCCCATCACCNCTTGGATAAGGTTGCCCTTTCATTTCCATGTCAGTAGTTCCCAAATCTATTTTCCTGAAGCTCCATTCTCTCTTAATCACCAAGTCCATGTCTTCAACTACATTTTAGTCACCGCCACACTCAAATGGCTAGACTTGAATTCATGGCTCCCTTTCCACACCCACCCTTCCCACTGTATGCCCAGTGGCCAAATTTCTCTTCCTGTTCTCAGGTCCAGAAGGTTTGCTCAGGGAAGGTCCTAGCATTGCNTACAGTTAGCCAGGGATCTCCTTCAGGGACGTTGTCTCANTGCATANCATCTACCCAGTGGTAGCGATCATGAGCCTGTCCCACCAAGTGTCCAGTCTCCATCACTATGGAANGAGATTGTGAGAGACAGGACTTTCTATGCTCCATATTCCCACTAAACACCAAATAAATGTCCAATCTTTAATATGGTAATAAATAGGGAGTGAGTAAAGGTCCCACAGGGATCACATCTCTCTGAAAGACCACTTATAATACTTTTTTAAATTGTAATTGTCACTTTGCTGCTATGTTGTGACTGTGTGCATTTATATGGTAATATTTCCTAAATAAAATCATGTGCTCTGTGCAAACAGAGTCCCCAAGCATAGTTGTGCCTTGTATATCCCGTCAGGGAGACAGGGAGCTTTTCTAGGCATATATAGTGGGCATTTACCAAATGTGTTGTCTCTGTTGAAATAACTCAATACTGCATAAATTGCTTTGATGACAATTCATAACCCTATCCCTCATCAAAATGACTCATTACTCTAACACAAAGAATATATACTTAGGCCCTAAGCTACAGAGGAGAAGCCAAGGTACTGTCTTGGAGATGACTGATGTCTTTCAAAAGCTGCTCCCTCTACTGAGTCAGACCGTGATCTTAGCTTTAAAATTTCCTCCCNCGGGAAGCCGCAGGTGACCTGTGTGTGTGGCGGTCCACAAATGGGAAGAGTCTGTGACTATGCTTCTAAAAGGCAGCCTGACCCTTTCCTGTAAGTTGTCTTGCTCATACTTTGCCTAGTGCCGTTTTCGGTCCATGACCTGCCCCAAATTTCCCTCAGTATCTGCGGTTGCCCTTCAGCTGTGCCTGGCTTTGCTGGTGTGTTGTTCTTNGATTGGGTCTGAGACCTGAAACAGCCATCATGGTCCATCCAGGTGTCACTCGNTTGTGGGGAAACACATGCTTTAGTGCCAGTGTGTCCTTAGGAGNTCTTAGTTCCTCTGTAGATGTCAGCTTAGGATAATTAAGGAATAAAAGCTAAAACCTGAAAAAACATATAGGACATGTTAACCTATCTTTCCTTGTTCCAATTTTTTAAAAACGATTTATGTATTTNTATGCTATGAGCATGAGTATTTGCTTGCTTGCATATATGCAAACNTATCATGTGCAAGCCTGGTACCCACACAGGCCAGAGAAGGCATCAGAACCCCTGGAACCAGAGTTACAGAGAGTTGTGAGCGCCATGTAGGTGCTGGGAATCGAACCCAAGTCCTTTGCAGAAGGACTATGTGCTCTTACTCAATGAGCCATCTCTCTAGCCCCCCTTCCCTCACTTGAGACAGCCTCACAGTAGCTCCTGCTGGCCTGGAACTCATAGAACTCTGCCTGCCTCTGTCTCCCACACGCCGAAATTAAAGGCATGTGAGACCATGCCCAGTTTTGACCTTTCAGTGTGGTCTCTGAAAAGCAAGAGTTAGCCACTTTGTTAGCCTAACAAAACATACACTTTGACTGTAAAAAATGTCAAAGATAGTTCAGGGAATTAATGGAATGGTAACTTTAGAAAACATTTTGNCAAAGCAAATTCAAGTGGAGATTTATAATGTGTGTACAAAGCTCCTTTGCATGATCAAAGGAAGTGTCACCCCGAGCTACAAGCCCCACGTCTAACCTAATTTTGCTGAAGAAAAATCAGGCCTTGGATGAGCTGATAAGAGGTTTGCTCAAATGACAATGGCTGCGCTGACTACCACAGGCTTGGGCAGCATAGTTCTGCTAGTGGACATTTGCCAGTTTGTCTCCAGTCTTTTTAAGAATTACTCACAGAACGTTGGAAAACTCAGAGTTACCTATTNTCAATGACTGGGGGCTATTATACAATGTAATGAAGAATAGAATGAATTAGGTGCTTCATGACCTGCTCATCCACTCTCTGATACCTGCGGAGCCGGATGTCATTGCCAATCATTTGTGTAGCATGTGCTTTAACGGACTTTCAGGGCATGGATTGATGGCCTCTCCCATGTACCCTTTCACATGAAATGGCACCATGTTCTATTTCATTTCTTATTTGGAAATTTTACACAGTGGTCCCCTGATAAGCAGCCTCCATGTGTGATTTGGGGTAGTGGGAGAGGTACAAGACAGTTCTGTGCAAGTGTGTTTACATGCAGCCCCTAAGCCTTCAGCATCAACGGACAGTCAGCTGTTGCTGGTGCCAGGAGCCCAGTGCCCGTGACTGACAAGGCNGGCATTCACGGTCCCTGTTTATGTAAATGCTGAGGCCTGGCCACTCCAGGACATGCTGCCTATTGCTTCTTGGCTCATGCTTGCATGGTCAGGCTCCTGGATGGTCTGTCACTTATTTTTGTTAGATCTGGTAACATGTCAAAGAAGCATAAATCTTTGTTAAACAAAAGTAACAGAACCCCAAAATAAGAAATATTCTTCCAGGGCAACAAGGGGGTCATCTTCTAAGGAAGGTCTTAACAACACAGCTGGAGCTAGACCCTGTTGTGTTGCTCTTCCCATCCCAATAATTGGTGAGTGGTGCTCACTGCCCTCCTGACAGAAAGTTCTTAGTTACGAGCCTNACACAATGACTCAGGTAGCCACTGAGGAGCCAGGAAACCTACCTGAAGATAATGTGAGTTGAAATTCAAACACAAGCATAAACATTCTTAAACTAAACATGAAATCCCCTAATGCCTACATTTACATCTGTTCTCTGTAAGCGCAGCCCTAGTCAGGAGGCCCGGAGATCCCTATCCTTGAGCCAATGACCTAAACATCTGGTATCTGGAGGAAGATAGTGAGTGAGGGAGTGACCTGGCTGGCAGCAAAGAGATTCCAGTGAGATAGTAGGGCCAGACAGACCCTGCAGGAGGACACTGGGGCTGATGCACTNGAATCACCGGTTTGGGGCCCTGTGGAGCTTATCTGAAGACCCTCCCAGGCAGCCCCAGGAACTTGGAATGCTCCTCACAGAACTGTTCATCCTTAGAGCAGCCAATACTGATTCCCTTCTCTGCCTTTCCTCTGATCGGTCTTCACTGCTCAGAAAGATTTGTGAGAGGTTAGCAAGAGCAATGGAACCTCAGGAAAATCCGTTCCCTAGTCAAGAGCTGGAATGGGGCAAAAGTGACGCTGTGTTCCCAGTCACATGTTCCCTCGATACCCCAAGAGACAAAGCCGTAACTGACTCAGTCTCCCTTCCATGGCTATTTCTGTCTGGCTCTGACAATTGCCACTCATGTCCACACCAGCAACTCCACCNGGCCTCTCTGGAGCACATGGCTGTTCACACACAAACTGTCTGTCCCCCAACCATCTCTCAAACACTGCCTAGCCAGGAAGTTCCTTGCCTAGCGTTTCCTGCAGATTTGAGCTTACACTGTTGTTTACATGCTGTTATTTCTACTGTTCTTTCAGGAACTTGGAGAAAATGCGGCTGCGATGAAGNTAAGAAAGGATTGTTAATTAACTCTTAGGAAAAGATAATGGTAAAATAGACAAATCCCATTTCNCTGGCTCCCCTCAACTAAGCTCTTCAAGATTAGGAGGGAAAGGAATAAATCACCACCATCCCTTTGCAGCCTCCAGCCTAAGGCTTTCTCAACCTTCAAATCGAATTCCATAAGAAAGTCTTTCCTCGTGGTTCAAGTCTCAGTGTCATCTGACCCTCACTTTCTGTGACATCCACATCTATCCATGTACCTGCTAAGAGCCCATCCACAGCCATCTTCCCTCCCTCTTCTGGTACAATTGCCTGAACTCCTGTACCATCTTGAACTCCTGTACCATCCCTCTACACTCCCCCCACTGTAGACCAATCTCTCCATCATCTGGAGAAGTCACNGCATCTCTGTGGCCTCNGTGGAAGCCTCTCTCAAGTGAAAGTATTCTCTTAGGTCTTTGGAAGTTTNCTCCTAGCTGTAGGGTTTCGTTGGCCCATTTTCAACCCTAAGCCCTTTCATTCTAGCCTCTCCTGTGCCTTCCTCTCCTCTTAGATGGACACTTTGGACATCATTCAATCTAGATTATCTATGGTCACTCCATGCAGCCCTCTGTCCCTTTGTTCTTACTCTGCCTGTCAACTGAAATGCTACCTCTCTTCCATTCTCATCATCGGCCACACAACCCCTCTGCCTTAGCGCTGTCTAGAATTCTATAGAAGGTTTGCACCCATCTCTTTCTAACTTGGTGATAGCCTATCTTAGGGCACATCTTACTTTTTACCCAGGAGGTACACCACACAGTAGACTCTAAGCTTCCTGAAGACAGTCATCATTGCCTTTAGTGGACCAGCACTGGGGAGTTGCTGAGTTGACTCTAATTAATTCTGTTTTTAACAGAATCTGGCTAAGGATGTCACAAGCTTGCTTTTATAACCAAAGAAAGCACAGTTGTGCAGCTGCCCTGAGTCTCTGGGATCTGGGGTTGGGTGGGGGTGTAAAATTAGGACACTCCTCAGAAGCCAGCTGACTGCTGGTCAAACCAGGTGCAAGTTGGGAAAAATTCTATAGTGAATGAAGGAAGAGAAGAAGGCCACCCGGGCTCTTGCAGGAACGCTGGTGTGCCTTATCTTTAGAGAGAATACCGGATCATTTCAGCTCCCTTGTTGACTGATTTGTGTGTTCTTCCTACAGAGACTTCCAGAAAAAGACCTATTGTTCACATTCCTCCATGCTGACACAGTGCCCTTGTTTATAACCCTAATCTCAGTGCACATAGCTAGATCTGTAGGCTCAGGGACAGGCTCTGTCTCCCCCTCTGCAGCCCTAGACAGTGAATACTGTGTTCTTTATCTCTTATCACAGCTCTTTTGTCAAACATTTCATGAATTTTTTTCCCCACTAGACAAATCTGTAGTTTGTTATCAACAATAAAAATGCCTATTGCCTTGCTTTTAAGCATTTGAACTTTAGGGTGTATGTCTCAAGATGAACGTGAATTAAAGTGCTTACTCCATTTTAGACACAAGAATTTTATTATTAGACACATGGCTAAGTTTCTCTAACATGTCGCCCATGTGGAGCTGTGGTTTGGCTCCATGAACATGTGTTTTATTTGGTGTGTTTGTATTTCTGAGGGAGGGTGGTTGTCCCTACTGCCTCACAGGCTGCTGTGGGGGTACCTGCGATGCTGCCACACATGGCCATCAGCAGACCAGGTCTGCAGCGTAGAAAAGATCAAGCACTCACCCATTCCAAAGATCTCCATTTTTCCAAGTGTCCGAGACTTCTTCCTATTCTTTAATTCATAAGCTTGATCCCAAAGCCTGTGGGAAATAAAAGCCTTTAAAGAAACATAATAAATACAACACTCTCCTGGTTTAAAAATGACAATATGTTGCCTGATACAAACATTTGAAGCCTTTAATTCAAATGAATATTTATAGCAAAGAAATAAAATAAATCCCTAGCACATTGGCATATAACTTCAGGGCAATCTTAAAGTATCCACATTTTTAAGTTGCTGATGAAGTCTACAAAGTTTTAATGTGACTCTTTATATTTTTTATGAATACAAATTATACAATCTGCAATTTGTGCACTAATCATTCCCCTGAAGCTTGTCTTTGATTGGGAATGGAAGCGGGTGCCAGTCTTTCAAATGCCCAAAGGAAAATAAAAAAATAAATTAAAAAAGCACTTTGGTTGTCCCTTGAATGTGTTCTAATATGCTGGTTTAACTTTCCAGGGCCAGAGGGAAAGAGTTAGGGGTCTAGGTGGCCCCTGTACTATAGTTCAAGTTGGGCTGCTATGAGCCCCCTGTCCTGTGTGGAGCCCCACTGAAAAGGCCAGTCATCCTAGACTTTGTGAGACCCAGAAGGGTAAGGGGACAGCAATTCTGAAGGATCTAACTCAGAGCCAGAGATCTGAGCAGCCCTCCTGAGGGCCTCCTAGAAATTGAAATGCTCAATACCAAAAAGAGTGAAGGGACAGTGTAGTGGGTTGTTTTTACTTTTTATTCTTTGACTCTTTGGGGCACCTGCCACCCAGCTCCCGAATAAATACACGTGGAGACATATTCTTACTTATAAATGTCTGGCCTTAGCTTGGCTTATTTCTAGCCAGCTTTTCTTAACTTAAATTATCCTGTCTACCTTTTGCCTCTGGGCTTTTACCTTTCTCTATTTCTGCATGCCTTTCTTTACTTCTTACTCCATGTCTGGCTGTGTGGCTGGAACCTTCTTTTCTCACTCCTTGATCCTTTTCTCCCAGATTTCTCCTCCTATTTATTCTCTCTGCCTGCCAGCCCTGCCTGTCCTTTCTTCTGCCTTGCTATTGGCCATTCAGCTCTTTATTAGACCAATCAGGTGTTTTAGACAGACAAAGTAACACAGCTTCACAGAGTTAAACAAATGCAACATAAAAGAATGCAACACATCTTTGCATCATTAAACATTAAATATTCCACAGCATAAATGAATCTAACACATCTTAAAATAATATTGCACAACAGGACAGTGATGCTGAAGGATCTAACTCAGATTGGACAATCAATGAGGTCATCTGTGATGGAAAATCTATGTCTGACCACAGGTTTCCTTGACTTTCGTGGACAGCTGTTGTTTGGGGGAGGAGCCCACAGCCATCTCATCACCTTTGAAATCCCAGGCTACAGCTGCCCCATGCCTCCTCTCTTTCTTCCCTTTGCCTCTGCCCTCCCTTGTTCTTTTCCACTCCTCTGTCTTCTCCTTTTCTCTCTTTCCTTTCCTCTCTGTATCCTTCTGTCTGAGTCTCTTTGTTTCTGTACCTGTTTTTCCCAAAGCAGGAAATGCAAGCACCTCAATGCTGGATGCTCAGGGTCACCTGCTACCCCAGTGCAGCAGGACACCCATTGTCAGGATGAGCTGGATAACAGGCCCAGGTTACAGTGTTTGGCAGTCACAGTGGTTGGTATGCCTGGACTTCATGGACAGCTGTTACCTTCTTAGGCTGTGGTTGCTTCATGCATCCCAAAACTCTGCTCATGAAGACCTCAGTGTCCAAATATTTCAGTTACTAAAATCAGCCCTAGAGGTTAGAATGTACTGGCCAATAAGGATTGGGCTGAGATTCGTGAGACCTCACTTTACTGTCATTGTCCTTGTTTGTCCCTCTGCTTCGCCCTTCCTCTTATCTCCTCTACCTCTCCCTGCCTTCTGCACTCGCCTGTCTTGGTTGTTAGTATGCTATGCAGGCTTCAGACATGTGGAGATCTGCTGGAGCTTTCCTTCTAATTCAACAGCCACAGCAGGCTCTGAGGACAGGGTTCCTGCTCTCTTTCCTCCTAAGCCCATTCTCTTCAGCTTGAGCCTTGGCTTGGAGCTGGCTTCCAGAGGGAGTCCACTTCTACTGACCTCCAACCCTTGCTGCGATTGAAATGAGGGTATGTTTTCAGAGGAACAATGGAAGGACTCATCTTTATCTTCAGACACAGAAAGAGCATTTGGGATTTGCTGGTCAGCTCAACCATAAATACATCTCCATGGCTGCCATTTTAATTGTTTTCCTACATTATAACGAACTACCAATCGTGCTGGGTAATTATTCACTTCCTTTATAATTCCTCAAATCCCAATCTAATCTTGAAGTGATTGAGCCCAGTGGGATTGAACACATAGAAAAGCAATCCTGCTGTGGTGGTGCCACCCTGGCCACACGTCGGAGATGCTCTCTTGGGCTTGGTTCTATTTATATCATACAGTTGGCCATGAAGCCTGTTAATACAAGTGTCCAATGAGAAAGAGCCCTAGGCAGCCACCCTTCTGTCCTTTCCATGTGTCCTTGGAACCTCAGTGCCTTGCAGTGTATGTAGCTTACTTATTCCCCATTTCCCAGAAGTGCACTTTTAAAGGCATTGTAGGTTATAAAATAGACAGGCAGCACCCACAGTGCCTGGAGCCTGTCTCTCTGGTCAGAGGACTGTGCTCAGGGGAGCCTCTCTGTTTTACCTACACCTTTCCAAGCTTGCCCCGGAGGTTCTGGTCCTGCAGACTCTGGCTCCTGCTCACACAGCCACACTGCTTACCTCCTAAAGNGAGTTTGTCTGTCCCTGCTTTAATTCTAATGCTACTTTATTGAAGTAATGGGAGGCTAGTCTGAGTCAATCCAATCTTTCTCCCCCTCTGGACTTGTCCCTCCTCTGACCCTGCTGGGGGCTTCTGGGCGCTCCATCTATAATGGCTCCCAGGACATCCCTTGCAGCTCAGCCACCCCACCCCCATCCCCCCATCACTCCTCCTTTCTCTCCACTCACACTCTCTGTGTGAGGGATCATGGATTCAAAAGGCTTCTGTGTGTTTGGTTCCTGTGTAGACCCTGTTCTCCCTAATCACTGGCCAGATGTCTTCCTGGGCTTGTCCTGAGACTACGGAAGAAGCACATGNCCACCCTCAAAGTTGTTTTCTCACACAGGTGACACGGGGTTTGAAGGGAAGTGTGACTTCTTAGCTAGCTTTTGACAGTCAGGCAGGCCTATCTGTGGTAGACACCCAAAGTACTCTAGAATCATAGCTCTGAACCGTCAGCCACATTCCTGANAGCTTTGCTACCGCATTAGTAATACTGCCTTTCCTTGGCCCACCAGGACCTAAATCCCATGCTGACCTTTCCCACTTCCCTCCCCTCTCCCCAGCTCCTATCTGCTCCAAGGCCTCTCAC
>LZPO01107993.1:225224-236336 GCA_001675575.1 Neotoma lepida | reverse complement strand
CACTTTTGTGAAGCAGTACAATGGTCCTTACAACTGTTTCTTTGATAATGGCCAAGGGCCCACATTGAAATGTAGGACNATGATGGGGAGATCAGTTGAGGTCCAAGTTAACACACTCCAAGAGTGTAGTCATCTGGCGCCCTGCCTTGAGCCAGGAACGCACTTTCCTCCTAGGAGATTGGCCTCACAATGTAGTGAGCACGGCTCGTTCCTGGGAGCTGAGGTGAGGTCANGAATGCACTAGACATGTGCATTAAGGAAACATAGCTGTAAAAGGGTGCCATCTGGGCTGAGGAAGGTGTTGCCCTTTCTGCCTCCCATGAGCCACATCCTAGAGGAGCACAAGGCAGTTGCTTTTGGAAATCATTGTTCTATAGACTCCCCACTCCCTGTTACAGCTCAAATCTGGCCTGCTTTGTCCCATCAAAGCCTCCAGTTCTGCCTTTCTTTTACTGTTNGTCTCTGGACTTAGTTCAGGTACCTGTGATACAAAAAAAAGTTACACTGCTAAAAGCATTAAATGTCAAGAATTGCAGTGTCTGTCGTTTGTCTCTTATGCCATACACACTTCTACCCTCTAACAGTTGAGGTACTATGTATCTAAAAGTTGAGGTACTAGGTAAACCACTCTTGTCATGGCTGCTCCAGCATGAACATATAGTGAAATACAGGACTTGGCACAGAGCAGAACCAGAACTCAGAGAGCTGACCAGGCCCCGTGAGCTCCTCTAGCACCTGGACAGCCCAGCTAAGTCTGTGAGCCTCAGGTCAAAGCTATAGTCCTTCTGATAAGGTCACCCACCCTGTAACAGGCCATCTGTGACAGTGGTCCACAAGCCACTGTGACTTCACCCCAGCCCGTCACAGACGCCTTGCCATCTCATCTGTCCCATCTCATCTGTAAACCAAGAAAGCGTATCTCCTTTTCCCAAGCCCCACCCAGATCAAGACAAATCCTTTGCTTCTTTTCTTCCCTCTGAAATTGCTCTTTTCTGCTTTGTTTTATGTTGTGAGCAAGCTCCTTTGAAAAGATGGGTGGAAACTCAGAGTCCTGGTGTCATTTGTCATTTCTCCCCTGGGGATCCCACAGACTTTCCAGCAGAGCCAAAGACTGTCCCATGCCCCAACCCCTGTCTGGGATGCAGCCACCTCCACACTCCACAGAATGGCAACCAGTACCAGCATTTCTCTCTGCTCTGCAGAGGGCAGGGAGATAACAACAAGAAAGAGATGTGGGGTGCCAGGCAGAGAGCTTGCCGAGTGTCGCATGGGTAGTGGGGAGGCCACCCCCATCATGTGCCCTACAAGAAAAACATTCCCCTTTGTGTTCCATTCAGCTGTGGCTGAGAATCAAAGAAGGCATTGGTACCAAGATTGTGAGTAGAACTCGTGCTCACAGCCGGGCGGCCGTGTGCTGCTCAAGCGTTGGGTTGCATTTATTCAGTTTCTTTATAACATTGAGTAAGGTTGTGTTTGCTTTTTAGGTTTTTGGGGGGCAGTGTTAGGGTTTTCTTTTGTTTTATTTTGTTTCACATGCGCCTTGTCAAAAGAAATCTTACTGCAAGTCCTCCATTGGTTGAATAGTTTTGCACTATAACCTATTATAATAGAAACACACTCTTCTGAGAAGTGGCCTCTNCCCTGCACACCTGTCCAGAAGTGGCCTCTCCCCTGCACACTCATCCAGAAGCAGCCTCTCTCCTGCACACCCATNCAGAAGTGGCCTCTCCCCTGCGCATCTGTCCAGTGTTTATCTGGATGTGACAGTGGAGCAGCAGTCACTTCATCCCACCAAGCTGTGCATCCCTAGTTCCCAAGAGAAATCTAAATCTAATCAAAATCGCTCTGATATCTGACAACTTTTGGGTTTCTGAGTAGTCTTGACTAAGCAAAGTCACAGGCTCCAGTCCAGGGAAAGTACTCAGCCATCTGCCAGTGCAAAGTAACTCAGGGATCCAGCTTGTTTGTAAAGAGATTCACAAGCAGAGAGAAGTCATTTTTCAACATAGGTGTTCCTTTAGCTGCAAGAGAAAAATGAAATAATAAATAACATATTGATAATATATACCAAGCCATATGTCTGCTCANNGTGTCTGGGCCAACACTACTCCACCTGCAGAGTAGTGGTTACCCTCAAACGTAAATTTCTTATTATAGGCCAACATTAAGAGAATAACAAGGCTAATAGTTTCAAGAAATCAGAAGACAAGAAATATATCCAGTTTTAAAAAATCATTAAACTGGATTGATAAGTTGATTTCATTGGTTTGTATTGGCTGATGAGCTGATATTATCAATATAAATTATAAGTATGATTATGACTGAGAAATTCACAAATGAATTNTGGTTATGGGCATGAGCCCATACCTTTTAGAAAGTAGCAGCCTCTCTCCCTCCTGAACAAGCTGCAAATCATTTACATCCTGGGATTGAACTTATGGTNCCTGAGGACTGAGTACTCTCCATGAGCAGCAGAGGAGGCAATGGTGCCATCTTCAGACTTAAAGCCCATAGGGACTTGTGACCGATGCTAGTGGGGAGAGCCAATTTGTCCAGGTGAAGTGGATGACAAGCTCTACTCCAGTAACCGGCCTCTGGGCTAGCTCCTCCATGCAACCCAAAGTCAAAAACATATATTTACACTGACAGCCTTTGTGTTCCCCTGGAAAGGAAAGTGAGAGCAGTTTTGAGGCAGAGGGGAAGGGAAGTGGGGGTAACCAGCTGGTTCGAGGACGTTTATTCAATATTCTCCCTCANCAGATATACAATGCCCTTCTGCCGACTCAGTCCCCACCATCTCGAGTGTNCACAGCAAAGCCCCTGGCCAACATCACCCATNTGGACCACTGACATCATTCTTCCAACTGGCCATAAGGCCACAGACACATTTCCCAATTAGCCATCACACACCCAAGAAAATGACAATTCCACCATGACCCTGAATGGGCATCAGANCCACTGGAGAACAAGTAGTGAAATACTAGAGACTTTTGCCCACTGGNTGCCTGGTAATGAGCCACTCATCATTATCAGTACTCCACTGCCATTATATAAGAATGTGTGGCTATAAATGAGTTATCAGCTGAAACATTAGGGAGTCTTATCCACCCTGCTCAGCGCCTCNCCAGGCAGGCGGAGAGAGCACTGCTGCATCCATTCATAGACATCCACATCTCAGTGAAGAGCCAGGCATGCTAAGTCCTTGCCAAGAGCTTCTGCAACTCCAGCTCTGCCTTGAGGAGTTTTGGGCCTGCCCAGGATGCATCTGTGATNNCACCATATCCATGTAACATATGCATTTCAGCAGATCCTGAGCCAGTTGCTTACATCCAGGCCGAGGCCACCTTCAGCCGGTGACTCTAGCGTCTTAGGCTCTGCCAGTTATGTTCTGCAGCTTTCTGCTGCTTGTCACAGCTCATGAGGTCTTCGTCACAGTGCAAAGGGGACAGGTGTGCCTAAGTCTGGTAACNGGCCCATCCTAACCCTATAGGATCACTGCAACAGGTTACATTTCCAAAGAGCAGTAAGCAGCTCCTTCCTTCCCCACAGTATAAAATAGAGTCCCATGTCCATGGGCATTGTAGCCAGTGGCAGGCTCCATGTCCTGTGGTGGTCCTATAAAATTGTTCTGCCCAGTGGTGTCTCAGCCATCGTAGGTTGTGTGAGTACAATCAGACACACCCATATAATTAAGCCACTTCACAGTGCATTTCCCAGAATGTAGCCATCATTGAGCTGTGTGTGACCATCCTATAAACACCGAGCAATCAGGACACCTGAGGTGCCCTCACAGTTAGTTACTACCCGGAGCAGTTTAGGGTCCAGACAGAACTGCTATACTTTAGTAGGTGTGCGGTGTCAGGTGAATCACCTCACCTTCATCACTTCTTAAAACTCAGTAATAACCATACTCACGGTCTCAAGGCTATTGTGATATTAAATGCATATGACTGGTGTAGCTGGCTAAACAGTATTGTGACAGGAAAGCCACTCCAAAGACCACCACAGTTCATCCACTGTCATCCCTTACCTCTCCAGTCGAAAGTGCCCACTCCACCTGTCACCTCTTAGTTATCCCATGAGGCAGGCTTCCTTCTATTCTTTTTCTGGCACAGCTGCAGCGTGGAGTCAGTGTCTGCCTATGACATGAGACAGGCCTAGCTAGCTTCTGAGAGACCAGCAAACCTCCCCTCTGCCGTAACAAGTACTGTCCAGCGACCATGTGCTGGCACTCCAGGGCATCAGACGGTAAACACTGACAGGAATCACTNAGGGGTAGTTTCAGAGAGTAAAAACTGCCTGAATGAAAATGAATGGCAGAAGGANCAGAGTAGGTAGACTACTGAGTGAGGAGGCGATACCTACGGTAAGCCTGACGGGTGGAGGGACACAGCCTTGTGAGCTCAGAGACAAACAAGCTCTAAGCCNGGGACAGCTACAGGGCCCAGCACAGACAGCTTGCACATTTGGAGAACAAGTCAGAGACCCTCTATCCAGACAGAAACTGGAGCATGGGGTAGGCAAAGGATGAGGCAGGCGTGGATTAAAAGGGAAGGCCAAGGTTCTCCCGTTGCTGAACAGACCTAACAGATGGGAAACGTGTGAGCCTGGCACNCCCTCGTCCCTGGACCCCTAGACTTCTCCACCCCGCTGTCTGCTCCCCTGGATCATATACATGCCCACTCCGTCTCTTCCCCACCCGTCATGGTAACCTAGTTTGCCTCTCTATACTTTCTATAATTTTATCACATCCACATAGAGGTGGGATCCTAGAAGTGGGATCCTCTAGTATTTACTTTGTAACTGGCTCACCTCAGCATATGTCCTGGAGCCAATGTAAGGATAGTGTTACTTTTTAANGCTGAATATTATTTTATTATATATATATGTGTGTGTGTATATGTGTATGTATATACATATATATATAATATAAAACTGATAAATATCAGTTTTTTCCGTTCCTGCCTAAATAGACATGTCATTAGCATATTCTTGCCGCTGTGGATTTTGCTGGATGAACATGAGGCCTTAGATTTTTTCCTGAGGTGCTAATTTCGTTTGAGGGATAGGGATTCAGGAGCATTTAGCGGTTCTGTTTTCTGTTTCTATAGGGACAAACNGGCTCCCAGTGCTGTGTGTAGTACTGACCTACATCTACCAAGGTTCNAAACTTCTTAGTTCACATGCTATGACAGGACCCTGCAGCAGATTTGTCCCAAGTCCCACTCCTCTCTGTCTTTCTCTCAGAAGTTCATTTTTGTCAGTTAAAAANGGATGGCCCTGGGGTTATGTAGCAGCTTGCCACCAAATGTTCTCAAACATAAGCTTGTGAGAATCACTAAGAAAACAACCTGGTCAGTATTTTACACACCAGTGGCATAGGAAGGAAACAGGTGGAAGTCACCAAACACCTGCTAATGNTGCNGCCAGAGCCCTTCCCAGGCTCCNCCCCACACCACCACCCATCAGAGCCCAGTTCCAGTTCTCTCTGTTCCAGGGTGCTGGCTTTGAGACTCCCTAAAGGACACCCTAGCTCTCCTATTGCCCCTGGTATCTTTACTGATGTTGTTTGCCAAGGCTTCTGATCCGTACATAGGTGCTTTAGACCTGTCAGCAAGAAGCACATGACTCTGGAAAGAGTCTAGCTCCTAGATGATGTNTAGCACCAGTAGCCTGGGGTGGGGAGGCCAGGAAGGGGTTAGCTCCTGCATGAGGGCGGGTGTTCATGTGTGTGTCCGTGCTTGTGTGCGTGCTCGTGTGTGTGTGTTGGGGAATGGATTGACACATGTCAGTGTGTATTCGAGGGTGATGTGTATGTGAGTGTGAGTGTGTGCATGTTTCTTCTCCATCGCTGGTACAGCCCATTCTGATTTCAGAAGCATCAGAAAATGTTACATGCTAAAAGAACCCAGAAAGGGAAAAGTTTTATGACAGTTCTAAGAAACATCCTGTTGGTTGGGATCTAAATCCATTTTGTAGTTTCTGAACAAATGGAAACTTATTTAAAATTTCAGGACAAATGTTTAAATCTGTAGGTAAACACTGAAGATTTTAGAGGTGGGAGGAANGTTAGATTGTCTCTCCAAAGCCGCCTCCTCTACAGGACAGAAAACAGAGGCCCAGAAAGTCGTCGAGTCTGGTTGCCTGGCTCTGCAGAACAGTAGCAAAGCATCTCAGAGTTAAAGCCCTCTGCACCCCGGCCCAGGCCTGACCACACTTCTCCATTTAGACGCATGCTGCGTGTTCACAGGGCCAGAGTAACAGGAGAAGAGGTTAGGAACACAAAACCACCTCCCCTCGCCAGGTGCCTCCCTAAGCCAGAAATTCCACCGTTAGGTCATCGTTCCCTGAGCTAAGACATTTCTGCCAGTCTCTCCTCCAATGGAAAAACCAACAGCCCAGCCAGAGCTGAGGGGACGGAGGGGCAGAGGAGGAGAATCAACGCCCTTGTCACTTAAGGCACAACCACTGAAGCAGGGGCTTGAAATTCCACCCTGCACCCAACAAGCTGATCCATTGTCACTTGTTTCCCCACAGTCCTGAAGGACAAAGCAGTTGTGAAGGGATCACCATGTCAGCACATAGTCTGGGTTCTTCAGCTTGTAGGGGGGGAGGCGNGTGTGGGCTCAGGGAGTGCAAAGCGCCCTCTGCTCAAGGTCACTGTCCAAGGCAAGGCGACATGAAGGCAGTGCAGACAGTGTGAACGAGTGGCCCCTCTGCTCAGTCTGGATCCATTACAAGCCGCGGGACTTTGTTGACAGGAACAGTGCCACCTGCTTCCTGGGTGCCTGTGAAGCAGGAGCAATCAGAGCAGAGATGAGCCTCAGCCTCTCACACTGCCTGGGGCCCTGGTTTTCTTAATGTGTTCCTTTCCAGTCAGCTACATAATTATACAAACCACAGGCCTTCTCAGGCAGGATCCCATTCCAATCACGGTGAAACCTCGGCTTCCCCCTAGGCTGCAGTGCAGACTAAAGAGCTTGTCACCCTGAGAAGTCAGCTGCATCACCTGGATGTAAATCTGCCATCCTCCAAGGACCCAGGACCCTGTGTCTGTGTGTCCCTTATGGGCAACACCCATAAGTCCAGGTTTTCCCTGGCCACAGCCTTAGTGCTATGCAGATGTAACAGCTTCCAAGGTATGAGGAAGAGAGNGTGAACAAGGAGAAAGGGCTTCCAGTCCACAAGGGCAGAGCCAGCTTTGGGGAAATCTGCCTGGCCCAGTGTTGTAGGTCAAAGGCTGTGGAGAAGGCTACCAGGCTGGCAGGTGACTNGGTCCAGGTTCAGAGGTGGCTGATGGGCAGTGGCCACTCGAATGCCTTGAGGCCACCAGCATGGTCCTCTAGGCCACAAGTAAAACCCAGGCATTGAACAGGGAGCTGGGCTTCACTGATGGCATGTGCACCTTGGCAGGAGGTCAGGGAGGGAAGATGAGAGCCCGAGACTTGTGGCAGGGCCTGCAGCCAGGTGCTGTGACCCCACAAAGGGTTTGGAGTTTAAATGGCAGAAGTGACCGCTGTTAGCTGTGGAACTTGCCCTCCTGCTTCTGGTCTTCAGAATTCTCCCTCTCCAGCATAACATAGTATTGCACTCTCTAACTTTTTGTAGGTTCTTAAACATATTTGAATAGTCTTCATTAAGCAGACAGGAAGGCTATGGTCTCAAATAAATTTTGCTCTAACATGCTGTATCTCAAAATCATGTATCAGTTAACCCTCCCTCACTGAATTCTATTTTGTTATCTACTGTTTTATTATCTACTGAATTTCAGCTCCTAATTCAGTGTCTTTGTGTTCAAGAACCACTGAGTCCTGTCCTCCTAAAGATGCTGTCCTGGGTGCTGGATACAGCAGAAAGCACAGCTAGCACATACATCTGCAGGGTGGCTAGGGTATGAGGAGACAGGATAAAGAAAGATGCAGGCAAACTAGACGGCTTGCAGGTGGTGATGGATTCCATCAATCGAAAGTAAAGATCTGACAATCCAGGCTAGCTGAGGTGCAATTTAAAGTAAAGCACTCAGGGAAGACCTGGACATGAAGGGGGCACTGAAGTTGCAAAGGATGATGGGTACATACANGAGAAAGCATGGGGAGGCCTTGAGGAAACATGTCTAGGTCTGAGGCCATGAGAAGAGATGGGAAGAAAAGGGAATGGCTTGCAGCTCAGGTGCACACCAACCCACATGAACAATGAAGGTCTGTACAGATGACAACTCAGATGATTCAGGTGTCAGAAATGCAGGTCACACATCCGTGGAGAACAGATGTCCAACATGAAGGCACCTGCCACGAGAGTGAGTCCTCAGCTTCCCATGGGTNCAAGGCACACTGGGCATCCTGAGCTGGCAGACACAGGGTTCTTGTCTATGCCTCCGCNGCCTTCACNTGGCCCACTNCATGTGATAAGAGCATGCGTCCTTGCATTCGGGCTTACCCCAAGTTCAGGATGGGTTCACAGCAACAGTTTCAACTTCTGTATATCTGAAGCGATCCCTTTTTGTAATCATCTTTATTTTTAGTGTATTNTCCATAATTTTACATATGTTCACTTTGCATACTGGCTATTCTCACCTCCTACCTCCCCTCCACTCCTAGGCACCCTCCCCATAAATCTCTCTCACNCACTCATGTCCATTTGTTTTGTTTTGTGACCCACTAAGGTCAATTGGTGGATGAAGCTACCCATTGGAACCTGGTGGTCTCAGCAGNGGGTCACAGCTAAAGGCAGAGGAATTCACCCTGCCCTTCCTAAAATTTATCAATAGCCAATAGCTCAAAGGCAAAGGGCAGGGCCCTGTGAGCCCCTACCCTTCCTTAACTNTGTGTGAACTGTCTTGTAAGGACCCAGTCTTGCTGTAATAGTTGTTTGATGACTAAGGAATGGCTTTTCAGAGCCCTNCACTCACCCTGTCTTCTTGTCTTAACNTATATNCTGCTTGCTCACTCTTCCTCAGTGCCCCCAGGATGTAGAAGGGCTGGACTCCTCTAGGGCTGGGCCCACATCCATTGCCTCNTGCATGCATCTTGTGNAGCCATGAGTCTCCACAGATACTGATTCAGAGGAGCAGCTTCTCTGATGAAGGCGAGGANGTGCTTTTGTCTATGGATATAAGNACAGGTGTTTAGAAGTCATCTGCTGCTGCATCTGTTTAATTAACCATCAGAAATATGTTCCCACATAGACCCACGCCTTCCCCATGCCTGAGCTGTTAGCCAGGCTTACAGTACCAGGCATTGATGCCCTCTGCCCCTGTGGAGTGGGTCTTGAATCCTTTGAGAGGGTAGTTGGTTATCTCCTCTACAGTCAAGCTGCTGTTGCAAAGATGGGTGCATCTTGTTTTCCAACTGGTTGCTTTACACTCTTTTTATCCTAGTTAGTTCTCCCNGCATCCCACACCCTCATCTCCACAACCCCCCACCTCTTTACTTTATTAAATCTGTGTTGCACTATCTATCCCCCCTCCCTTAAAGTGAGCAATCCCCTCTCCTTCCCGACCCTCCCGACCCTCCCGAGCCCTACCCCAACCCCTGCCCGTTCCCCTCTTTGTTTCCTGGCTTTTGCACAAATACTCATATTGGGCACACTATATAAGGAGTGGACACTAGGCTCCTCATGAGAAAGAACGTGCAACTCCCATTTGCACCTGGATCACACCACTTAGAATAATCTTTTCCAGTTCCATCCATTTCCCTGCCAATTTTGTGGTTTCATGTTTCTTTACAGCTGAGGCATATTCCATTGTAAATATGAACCACATCGTCATTATCCACTCATCAGTTGCAAATAGCTGTTGTGAATGAGCAGTGAGCATGGATGTGCAGGTATTCCTGGGGTGGGGTATGGAATCCTTTGGGGATAAGCCCAGAGATGGTATATTTGGGTTGTATGGTAGTTTTATTTTTAATTTTTTGAGAAATCTCCAGACCAGTTTCCAAGGTACCAGTTCACTACCAACACATCCACCACACCAGCATTTATTGTTACTGGTGTCCTTGGTGATGGCCATTCTGCCTGGGGGAAGAGGGAANTTTAAATTGATTCTAGTCTGCACTTCCCTAATGGCTACTGACGTCGAACACTTTAAAGTGTTTCCTAGCAATTTATGTTTCTTCTTTTGAGAACTTTCTGCTTAGTTATGTAGCCCATTTTTATCTGGATTGTTTGTTTTCTTGGTGTTTAGGTTTTTGAGCTCTTTGTATATTCTAAACTCTGATCCTCTGTCAAATGAAGAGNCAGCAAAGATCTTCTCTCGTTCTGTGGGTAGCCGCCTCGCTTGATTGACAGTTTCCTTTCCTTTGCTATTTAACCTCAAGAGATCCATTGTTGATTGCTGTTCTGATCTCCTGTCCTGGCTTGTATCTATGTATCTACATGTCGACTTTTTCCTTTTTTTCCTTTAGTATTATATGAGTGTGAGGNTATCTCTTTGGGGGCCAGGGAGGATAGAGTTACATGTAGCCAGTTTGGAACTCACTTTGTAATTAGGATGATCTTGACCTCCTGACCTTCCTGCATCCACCTCCCAGTTGTTGGGACTGCAGTCTTGTACCACCACACCCACCTTCCCAGAAAACCCTTTCCAAAGTAGGTCAACATCCACCGGACTCCGGCAAGGCTTGGGATGAGAAGCTGCATCAGGACCTTGTATGCAGGAGTCCATTGGTCCATCCATCCTCAGGAGATCTACATGTGGAGTTGAGATGGGCCAAGGGAGAAGCAGAGACCACTTAGGAAATCATCATCCTAAGAGATGAGATTTGGCTAAACAAGTGAGCAGTAGAAGAAGCATCAGAGAAAAGTGGTGGTTACAAAAGAGACAGCAGTGGTAGCTGCATCAGCAAACACATGAAAACATGTTCAACATGCTCAGCCATGCGGGAAATACAAACCAAACACACTGAGATCCCATCTCATCCTAGTCAGAGCGGCCATCATCCAGAAAACAAGCCAGGGCTGGCAAGGATGCCAGAAAAGGAGCCCTCACCCACTGCCGCTGGGAATGTATGCTGCAGGGCCGCCATAGAAACCAGTAGGGACAGTCTGCCAGAAGCTGAGAACACAGCAGCCATGTGACCGACTGTCCCACTACTGTAGCCAACCCTAAGAGAA
>LZPO01107993.1:196704-207341 GCA_001675575.1 Neotoma lepida | reverse complement strand
GATGGCTACTTTGTCTTAACCGTGGTGTATTCAGATTGAAAACTGTGGTACCTTGTGCATGACCCAGTGGCCACAGGGGACACATGCATAGTCTGAAGGTTACTGAAGAAATGCAAAATGAGGACAATCATAGGAACTATTTCTTGATGTTTTCTTTAAAATTAAGGCAACCATTGAAGAAGCTGGGCCTCAGGCACTGTCTCTTCTCTCCATAAAATTAAGACATTATCCAAATAATGTTTCACCTGTGTCGTCTTTATATTTAGAGTTTAATCTTTCAAAGAACTATGTGGCTGGTCATAGCATCATCCTGAGATGGCCAGGAGTTCTTCGTTTTCATCTCCTGCACTTGAAATTCCCAGTTCCTGAGAGCGGGGAGGGGAGCTGCCCTCTGTTCACCTACTGGGTCCTACTGAACTTTAGTGTCAAGAGAAGTGAACTTGGACTGTTAAGGACAGCTCTTGTCTGTTCTGACACTCTCTGTGTCTCATACTCAAAGCCCCTAACAGCAGACACAGGAGTGGTAGGAGCTAAACAGATCCCCTAACTCAGATATGGCTTTGAATCTCACCAACATTGTATTTTTGGCTAAAATCATTAAAGTTTCTCTATCTCGATGTCCTCAACTATTCATGATAATGTCTGTCATGCAGGACATTGACAGAATTGGAGTCAGTGTTTGCAAGGTGACAGCCCAAAGCCAGGTCCCCGTGACCCATCACTGTCATAACCCTTTTCCTATGCCTGATAATTTAAACAAAACTGTTTAGATGAACAGTAAAGCGTGTAACTGTTATCGTGGTATAACTCATAAAACTACAAACTCCCCATTGCCAAAATCATAACACTGGATCAATTTTACAAGCATTTTCTCTGAAATTTTAACATACAATTCATTTTTGATCCTCTGAGAGAAATAATAAGTTGAGAACTGGTCAGAGGGCGTGTGTGCATGCATGTGTATACGTGTGTGCAGGTGTGCTTTCCTTGNTGTGCACATCTAGAGACCAGAGGTCGAGGTGGGGTCAGAGTCAGCTGTCTTCCTGTATCTGTCGTTCTCTGCCTTGTTTTTGGAGACAGANTCTGTCACTGAGCCTGGAGCTCAGCTAGGCTGGCTGGCAGCAAGGCCCTGAGACCCTCCTGTCTGCCTCCCGGGTGCAGGGTTACAGGCACAATCCACCACGTCTATCTTTTACATGGATGTGGAGTATCTGAACTACAGCCTAATGCCTAATCAGTGAGTAATTTCACCCACTGAATCATTCTCCCCAGCCCCAGCCCAAACCCCCCCACCCCAGAGGAAAAAATTATTTTAATCACAAAAGCTTTGAAGGAGTGTTTGCCAGTTACCGTCCCAGAGTATAGCAGGAACAAATCTGTCGGACNTTGATAGCTAAAATGACTTGAATTTGTTTGATGATGAATGGAGAGTCATCAAGTGTTTCCTTAGGAAAAACCAAAGTGGGCTGAGGATTAGGGTCTTCCTTAGTGTGATTAACCATGAGCCACCTTACTGAAGAGAAGAAGCCATGAGCACTGAGCAGTGAAGTTGGAACCCAATGATAAAAGCCATCCCTCTACTGGTTAGCCACTTCCAGACAGAATGTTAGAATAATAGGGAAGACTAGAAGTGCTGTGGAAATGTTGCTGACAGTAGGGAATTGAACCCTGTCATTTATCTGAGGGAGCTCACAGGCCACCACATCCTGTGTCTGGGGGGATCTGCTGTTGTCCCAAACCTCCACGAAGGCTTTGATTCATTGCTTTAAGTTACTGTCTTGAGCGGACATCAGAAGACACGTTGCGACTTAATCAGCTGAGAAGTATCATTTTTTTCTATACTTCCTTCTCCTAGACATGCCCGGAGACTTGACTTCCCATCGTCAGAGACCCCAATAGTGCTTGTATTCCTCACATTAAACTCCTTTCAGTTTTCTCCTGTAAATAGTTTTTAACTTGCCTTTCTCAGTGTTTCCTCTNCTGTGTTATTAGTTTCTAAAGGCTCCAGATGACCTTTGAAATAGTTAGGTGGACATTATATTTGCCTTGTAATTAATTCAGTCCTGCTGTGTCATTATATAAAATAACCCCTACATGGTGCCAGTACAAACCCCAGCTACAGTGATAATAGTGTGTCCACTGGGAAGTCCTCACTCTGGGCTCCACATTGTGTGATGTTGTTCCAGATAGGCCTGTTCTAGTCCCCAGAGGGTGCTCTTAGGAGCCCATATTCTCTGTGAGGAAGTAAAGCCTGTTAGAGTTGAGTGACTTGTTACTCAGGTTCAACTGGTAAGTCGAGGTAGGAAAGGAGAAGGTGGAAGGTGGTGACCTCAGTGGCTAAGTCATGCTCCATAACTAACCCTCACTCTGCCAAAACTCTGAACACACACACACACACACACACACACACACAGAGCAATCAACGAGTGGCCATCTTAATGGGGTTAGATTGTGTTCATAATCTATTTTGTAAGAAAGAATTTTCCAAGAGCCCCAAACTGTTTATTAGAGCATTTAGCTCTAAATGCTCTTGCTGTATTCTATCTTGGGAGCAGTGCACAGAGGGAGCCCAAACAAAGGAAACAGGCTAGGAGGTCAGAGCTCGCAGTACTAGGAAGAGGGTAGGAGAGCCTCTGGGCTGCCTCAGGTTGGCCACTCACGTTTGGGCAATCACTTCTTTCTCTAATATTCTATCACCTAAAATCTAAGTAAGGGGATAAACAAAATGATGCCTCACAAATATGTTGCAAAGATTGAGGCATGCATATAAACAAATATATGGTTTATATATGTATATATATATACTATTCCATATATTATATATGTGTGTGTGTGTATTTTTACATAGACACATATATATTGTACCTGGCACTAGACATTTCTCAAAAGATATTATCACTGTTACTATGTCCCAGCTCACTAGAAGAGCACACAGTAGTCATTTACAGGTGAGTGGAGTCATACACACATGAGCAATCTGGCTCTCGAGCACAGGGCCCACAGGACTCCCCTCTCTGCTCTGTTTCCCTTTGGACTCCTCCTTTACTGATCAAAGACGCTTAAGTAAACAGTTGCNCCTACTTCCAACACTGTCTTACTTTCTGGGAAGTTAACTGCCTAGATTTTGTCCAAAATCCTCATGTTCCTGGCTTCCTCCTTAGCCAGGGCTTCTCCTAATCTTGGTTTCCAGGTTCCGCCTCATCTGCANATGACTCCTCTGGGAACAGATTGGCCCCCATTCTGTGTACTGCAGCCCACAGGTGGGAGTAGACATACATCCTCCCTTCCTGCTACAACAGCACTCTTCTATCTTCTAATCCAGTTTCCAGGGGTCACCTCCTGCACATCTACTGAGTTCAGGCAGATGCCACAGACAGCTAGCTGAGAGGCAGTTCCCAGGTTCAGGAAGCTCACTGCTTGAATAGGAGATGTTCTCAGAGTCACTTTGTTACTCCAACAAAGTATCTGCTATTTAGAAGATAAGTTGATGTTGGTTCAGAGTTCTTGGCATGTAAGGTCAAAGAGGGCTACATGTAGTGATAGCCTTCTTACTTGCTGAATTCAAGGTTAACACACTGACAAGACTGTAGGGTGCGTGTGTGTGTGTGTGTGTGTGTGTGTGTGTGTGTGTGATTGATTCCTCTTTATAAAGATACCAGGATTCAATCCTAATTCCCGTGCAAAGGCCTCACCTCTGAGCACCATACTTGGGTGAGTCTCCCTTGTCTTAACACCTTCTAGTTCAGGGTAGGTTTTAACTCACAGATCCCTGGGGGACAGTCATACCATATCCAAACCACGGCACCATAACCCGGGTTTTTCTGCACCCAGTGATAGGGACACTACAACACCCTACAAATGATGAAAGGTGTGCTGTCTCCCAGGGCCTTAAGGGCTCAGAGTGGCTTTGCTGATGGTCAGGCTTCATAGAAGGGATATAGACAAGTGGGTAGGAACAGCCATGTGCAAGCAGGAAGGTAGAAATCCCTGGGTAGCAGTTGCTGTCACTGCACCTAAGGCTCCTGAGAGGGAGGTGTAGAAGACAGGAATGGTCTCGAAGACCTGAGGCGTAGGAAGCTGCAGTTCACTCCATGGATGGTGGGAAGTCTCCGTGCTTTCTCTGATGGAGAGCTGCAAGGCAAGGTGAGNCCATGCAGATCCTGGCAGCTGCAGAGGGGGACTATGAAGGGATAGAAAGAGCAGGAGAGGCTGTGGAGAGGCACCTGCCATGGGGGCCAGGCATAGTAGTGGGTAGCAGAAGTGGCCAGGGGTCCAACCTGCTCAGGTGAGGTAGGGTGACCCCTGAGCCAATGACTCTGACACTTTTGCTAGTGACAAGACCAAGAGCTTTGGGAACAGAGATCCAGTATGTAAAATGTTTCTTTTGTGGAACAGCATTTGTTGAATAACTAAAATAAAACAGAAAATTCAGAATGAAGGAGAAAGTATCATGGGAAACTACCATTGGGCCAGTGTTTGTTTTTAAATAACAAATAATTCAGAAATATTTATGCTCTTTGTCTATTTNCCACCTTGATATTCTTCAATAATACTGAACNGTCTAAACCAGATAAGCTAAAAATTCAGTTTCTTTCAATTCTTCTGGGAAAAAAAAACTTTTTTTGCCATTTCTTCTAAGTCATCAGTATAAAAGAGCAAAGCCACCCTGAAATGAGAATATGATCACATAGTTTTTTAACAGGGATTTTTTTTTCCAAAGATTGAAACAGGTATCAATTTATCCCAGTATAAAAATCATACACAGTGCTAACGTTAGCTCTTCCCAATGTACTAGGGAAACTTCTCTTTTCCTCTACTGTGAGAGGTTTGCCAGCAAGAAGGTCGAGGAGACTCTGTGACCATTCTGTTCTTTGGAGAGTTTCATGACATAGAGGTTGTCCACAGCAATCAGTAATAAGCCACTGACTTCAGGTTGAATGGAAGTGCCTCAGGCCTTCCTGCCANACATTGTAGCATTCTCCACGCATGCATAAGCCATGTGTGCACGCATGCAAGCAAGCAGGAGGCCAGTGACTCTGCAGAGGGTGAGCGCCACAGTTACCTCTGCAATTTGCAACATCCAGAGGTCCAAAGTCAGTCCCCATCTCCATATTGACTCTAATAATAATAAGAAGAAGTAAATAAAATTTAAAAATGATAAAACCCTTCCAGAAGGCCCAGCAGGCAGCCATCAACATAGCAGTGACTTTCAGCTCGCCACGCCTGCTTCTGATGCAATGGCCCAGCAGCCACAGTGGCTCTGCCTCCCCACACAGATCTGTGCTGTTGGCAGTTGCACCATGATCTGTGGAGATGTGACTTTGGTAAGATTTAGTGATCTGGTCCCCTAAGCTCTGGACCATGAGATGAGCAGGATTTGTGACTNATTTGTAATTTTCTCCTAAAGAATTGGAAATTAAGAAGACTTATAAACTACAAGATAAACTTATAGTTCACATCCCCACGAGAGACCCTGAGTATTCAGCATCATTCACTTGAATATGAGCTGTGGAAAGGACATTAGGCTCACAGTGCTGTGTTCTTATGAGGTTTCAGTCTAGAAAAAAACACATTGTTAACATAAATATAAAAGATGAGTAAGCAAAAAACATCACTAACAGCATTCTACTCTCAATCTGGTATTAATATCTCCTAACACTCTCTGACCCTCCAGNTCAACCCTAGTTTTTATTTTTTTATTTTATTTCAACCCTAGTCTGAGACCTCCAACAGCCATTACAGAAAATGACCCAATTATTTCTTTAAGGAAAAAAAATTTTGGTTAGGGAACCAAAAGCTTCTTAATGAAAATGATCTAAAACAAAAAAATGCAATTGTAGGAAAATAGATGAAGAAATTGTACTTCCTTGTATTAAAATATTTTTCATAAAACATTAAAAATATATTAATGAGAATTTAATCTCATATAAGAAACTTAATCTGCTATAATATTGCTTTATATATGTTTTTATGAAATTGCACACAGTAAAACAAATTATGTCACCATAATATTATCTTGTATCCCCTAAGGAAATATTTTTATAAAACCATTAAAAAGCATATTACAGTGGGGAGGAATCTGTAGGCTTAGTCTTGATGGTACCTAGAAACAAATAATTTTTGTGTAAAAGCAAGGAATCTTACAAAAAAAACATGAAATTTACATTTGAAATAAGTCAGGGAAAGTGGGGCTGCCAATGTCAGTCCTGGTTTACCCAAGTGTAAAGTGGTGACGTAAGCAACACAAACCACTGGGGAGATTGGAAAAGAAAGGAATATCTGTAAGGAGCAGCTGTAATTGTTTTTACTTTCTTTCACAATATATTTTATGACAGCCATTTCCGTTTTGACATTTAAATGAACAGTGACTCAGGGTTACAATACATAGTGATTAANTGGTAATTAATTTCGTAGATAATTCAGAAGCCAGAGATGGTTGATGGACTGAGGCTTAGGACACAGATTATCATTTAGTTGAATAATATGTCTATTGTCAAAAAAGTTTTTAAATTATAGTTTTTAGTTTTTTTATATTTATTTATCATGTATGTGCGTGCATGTATGTGGGGAGGGTGTATGTGGGGGTGTGGGGGGGATGTCAAAGACAACTTTCAAGAGTCCAGTTCTCTTTCCACCACTGTCCCAGGGATCAAATCTCAGGTCATCAGACTTAGCAGCAAGTGCCTCTTACCATCCCAGCTATCTTACTGGCCCTAAAGTGATATTTCTATCATCTTATACTTATTTTTATACTTATTTTTATACTTATTTTTATCATCATATATATGTATCAGAACCAAAAGAGTAAAAACACCAATAACAACATTAATCATTTTGCAGATGGCTGTTCATGTTTTGTACTTGGTAGCAAGACTTGACCTTCCCTCCTGCACACACCTCATCTGTAAAACCAGAGAAATAATTTATCCCACCGAGGAGCCTGTGGAGATAAATTAGAATTAGGATTGAATGGGCCAGTGAGACGGCTCTGCCACTAAGAGTGCATACAGCTCTCAGAGAAGACTCACAGACTCATGTTTGGTTGCCAGCACCCATGTGCAGCAGCTCACAACTGCCTGTAACTCTAACTGCAGAGGACCCCACAACTCTGGCCCCTGCAGGCACCTATACTCACATGTGAGCACAAGAGCACACATGCACGTGCTCACACACACAAAGAAAATTTATAAATAAATAAACAAATAAATCCTTTTTAAAAAGAACTCCATACCCATGCTTGGATATGTCTCACTGAAGAGAGTAAAAGGGAGATCAAACAGGAAAATGCACTTAGATACTTAGCACGGTGAGAATTAAAATTTAAGTCAGGTTTATAAGTCAAAAATGATTGAATATAGGCAGTGTTATTAGATTCAACATAAAGAAGTATGAGCTTCTGTTAGAACTGTAGGCTATATGCATATTTTTAAAGCAAAAATCTTGCTAGCATTCCGTTTTCAACTGTTTTGTTTTGTTCCTTCTCTATTTCCTTCTTTCTTGGATACAGAAGGAAGACTGTCCTGGTCCCANATAGATCCAACAGCCAGGAGTGCACAGAGATGTAGAGTCCATTGGAAAGAATTTATGGGCCACACTAACCTTGGGATTCCTGGGCATGGGGGCAAGTGAGATGGAACCTGTTAAGCCTCGAGTTCAAGCCCATCTCTGACAGTTGCTCGTCTGTAGTGTGGGTGTGTTTAGAAGAGTAATGTGTGTGCAGAGAGCCTTTTAGATCCGCCTTATCAGGGAGCCGAAGGACATAGTACCCCATCGTCTGTCAGCTCAGCTCAGCTTCTTAGCAGCNGCCTGTGAGGACCCCAGTGCTGACTTAGAATAANCTTCCCAATAAATGGCACCAAGCCCTGACTATGCAGTCANACTTCCCATCCGCTCACACGTGGCTTTATTTAACCTGCAACCAGTGCTCTACTGTAGATACCTGGAAGAGTGGTTACTGCCAGTGTTTTCACCATCACTGTCTTCATTGCCTACCCTACAGGCATAACAAAACCTCTGAGCCAGGTGCCTAACACCTCCTCTTCCCAGAGGCTCAGTTCAGGCCCCCAAGACGGGCCCATGGCTGTCTATCTTGGACCGTCTACCAATCAGAACAGTTTGCTCAACAAAGCCCAGGAGAGTGCCCTCTCCCTTTTTTCTAAGCAGGACACTGACTCCCGGTCTTGAGCCTCCCTCCACCCCATAGTCTGTAGCCCTCCACAGAAAAGCAGAGGTCAGTGCTCTGGGACCTTCCTTTCCAAGCCTAACCCACTGAGACAGTTGGAGCCTTGTAGAAGCCCNTTCTGGTGGTATTACAGCTTCACGCTGCAGGAAATGCAGATGCCACAGTCTAATGCACTATGGAACTTCTAATTTATCGTCTTATAGCTGTCAGATCCTTTAAGTAGAACTGATTTTAAAAAATGCGTCGATTGAGTTCTTCTAGCAGAAAACAATTGTAAGAGGGCTTACAGGGACTTAATGTTTTGAGTAGTTTTATTCAACATGGGCTTTTGTGTTGAGCTTGTTTGAGGGCCCCCATTCTGGAGTCTTGTTGTAGGATGAATGGATGGTTTCTTGACAGACTCAGTTTTAGGGTAATGGCNGGGTCAGGTAGAAACACATGCGGCGTGTAGATTTATTCTCTCCATTTTATTGTAGCATGATCTCTCAAATAGGCTAGTAATTAGACCTGCCGGTAGCTTTTCCATATGAGAAATGGCACTTCAGTGATTCACACTGATCTGTAAGCGGCCTGCTTTATCTCGGTTTATAAAGCATTTTCTAANGGGTTCTAACTACACAAAAGGAAATGAAGAGACTGAAAGGATGAGATGATTCTGAAGCAAAGGTCGCCTGTGCTGAATGGTCTACCCAAATAATTATGTTTATCTTAGTTCATTAAATGGCTGTATCAATTATTGAGCTGATTTTGATTCTGATCGCCCTGCCCTGTGTTAATCAGAAATTCAGAATGTTTTTGTAACTTGTTTTAAATGGAATCTACTCTCCCTGCTCCAAAGCCTTCCTTTCTTTATACAGGAACATGTGCATTTCCCTGTTAGCACTAAAGAGGTGGGCGCATTCATTGCCAGACCCCTAAACCTCCTTGCACAGCCAGTGGTGACTATGGATGCTTTGAAAGGACACCAGCTGAAACCTGTTCCCACCAGAGGTCACACTAAGGCTAAGGTCGTTGGCATGGATTTATGTGGAGGCTCGTGTTACAGCTGTCTGCACTGTCCCTTGCCTGAAGATAAATAGCAGACTTTAGTCTCCTCTGCTACTGGTCATTCAGAGCAAACACTTAGTCTTAGCTTTGACCTCATCCAAGTTCAGCTTCCAAAACCTCCTGTGCCATCTCTCTCTCTGACTCCTGGCCTTCAGCTCCTGCTTCCCAGACGTCAGGGGCGCTAGTCCTAGACAACTTCTATCTTTGAAAGCACCTATATATTACAAAGCATAGATGTGCCAACCCAAGGCTGCATCAGTTGCAGTGCTAAGACATTAGCACTTTTCACACCAGTCAAATTAACAATGGTGTTTATGTTCTCCTTAATAGACAGTCCAGTTAAAAGATAACCCCAAAGTCTGGAAGGAAGACAATGGATTGCCCGAGGCTGGCCCAGAAGGTTGATTGTTTGGACAGGCATACTTCCTGGCCTCTGGGGTGACAGCAGATCTATCACCCATTTTTTTTTCTCCTTGTAACCCCAGGCAGGCTATGTGGCTGCAACACTTGCTACCCCTGCCCCTGTGGTACCAGGTTTCCTACAGTAGAATGTGTAGACTCCCAAGACCCTCACCGTAGGCACTGCCTCTCTGAGTTGGAGATCTCTGTGAAAATGGAAACAAGGGACCCAGACCTAAGGAGCCACCAGTGTACAGCACACCCTTGACTTAGAAGTAAGTCTCAGTAACAGAAATATGTGTGGGAACAGAGTTCCCCAGTGGAGAATGCTTCTATGGCTAGACCTGAGCACAATGGCTCATAGAGGCTGTGGACAGTTGAAGAACAGTAGACCCCTATTGAGAGACTGGGAAAAGGCCAAGAAATCTGGTGAGGCCTTCGGCCAGGTCTCCATCTCTGTCCTGATGGGGGTCATCACTGTCCTGACCTGACTTGGCAGGTTTGATAAGATACAATACAGCCACTGTGCTCNTCTGCCAGGACATTCGGTCCAGTATCCTTAGAGTCATGAGCCTGCCCTGCAGGTGANTCTANGAGCAGTGAACAAATTCATGTGACCTCCCAAAGTAGCANTCCATGTAGACAGGTACAGGCAGCGATCTTCACAATGCTGTATAAAGTAGGAGAGCAACCCCTCCCCTCCATCATCCCAGAGACAGAGCAGACAGACGCTTTCCCTTCCCACCTGGACATCCCTCCCNCTCAGTGTCAACACCAGGCAAGAGCCCTCACCACCCCCATTGTCGCATATAAAATTAGACTTACAATATGAATNTTAACTACCACTTAGATATCATGCCTCAAGACACTAAAAAAGGAAATTGCCCTGCAAGCTTTAAGCCCCACAGGAATGCCACAAGATAATGTCCACATAGCTTGAGGGCCGCCACATCAGAGATCATGACAAACCTCACATTTTCCTGTTGATTTATTATGACTGCAGTTCTCA
>LZPO01107993.1:130716-151423 GCA_001675575.1 Neotoma lepida | reverse complement strand
CCCTGCATTCCCCACCTGTCCCTTGTTGGGGCCCTGATAATGAACAGACTGGAGGTTGAGCTACCAAGACAAACAAAGATGTTCTCAGATGGGAATATTTCCTGTCCCTGCCTCTAGAGCTTGGTTTCTGTTTTACCAGGTGCCAGGGAAGGACAGACTCTCAGGAGTGGTAAAGGAGGTCTCCTTCATTAGCAGGGTCAGTGNAGGNAATTTTTATCGAGGTGCCTTTCCCAGGGCCCACTGCACATCAGTAACAATGCCCATGCGTTGAGTGCTTATGTACATCAGACACCGTGATGTGTAATTCACGAACATCACCATCACAAGCCACTGTGCCAGCAGGCTCCTCTCCTCTTCATTCTGGCGCCCCCAACCCTTCCAAGAACACCCGGAGAGCCTCCAGCAATTGACTATGGACACCTGTCCCACAAGGGGGTCCATCAGAAACCAAGCATGTGGCTCCACAGGGATCCTGCACTTAGCTTTCCTGAAAAATACCTCTGTGGGAAGAGTTTTGGCAAATCAAATCCTAAGTGCAAATGGAATTGATTCTGTTAGACTCACTGCTGTGGCCCAGGCCAAGGAAGGAGGAGCCTTCTTGTAACGAGGAACCAAACTTCAATTCACCTGTTGCCTTTCATTATTTTTGTTAGTTTTGTTTAGTTTTTTTAAACAGGGTCTTGCTATATGGCCCAGGATGACCTCAAACTTGCTGCTATAGCCCCAGCTGGTCTGGAACTGGCCACCATCCTTCCCCAGAAATGACCATGCTTTAGCGACAGGTGTGCTCCACGCCTGGCATCCCTTCGATTTTCACTGTCTTCCTCTTGAGTGAAGGCCAAGTGCAGCTAGGTCACATGCCAAACAGTTTTGCAGAACTTAAACTAAGAAAAAATAATCTGATAAACTGGTATTCCTGGCCCTGCCCGAACATCCTCCCCACTGGATTCCAGACTCTGCTTCTGTCCAGGAAGCCCTCGGGCTCTGCAGATGGGGACGAAGAGGGCTCAGAACAGCTAAGGGTGTAATCTCCGTTCTGTAAACAGTAACATGCAATAATCAGAGTGCCCAGAGCAAGGGATGACCCAAAATCCTCAGGGCACCCAACATGGAGAAGCTTGCTCACACCACCTGCACACCCCCGTTCCATACTGCACCTGGGACTGGGGTGGGGTGGGGAGCACCTGTGCATGTGCCTCCCACAGTGACCTGAGGAATGCTAGGGTGTGAGATACCAGCAACTGCACAGAGTAACCGAGGGAACTATTCTTAGTGAAAACTTACTCTGTCCCTGATAGAAAGGCTCAAGGAAACATTTCCCTTCAAACCCCAGGGCATCAAAATCCACATGAGTGGAGCATTCCTTTCTGATGACAGCTACAAATGCTGTAAATAGCGTCCTAATTAATCATTAGAGGAAGTAGTTATCCTGTACACATACAGGACCAGCACTATAAGGAAAAAACACAGATGCCACTACCTGGTCTCTTAGGCTGAGAATGCTAAATGGGATTCCTGCCTGTCAGCACTGTGGGTGTGGGGAATGCCACTTTTGAGGAAGTGTCTTGAAGATGTTTTGCCCTCAGAAAATAAAAAAGGAAATGATGGTGCTAGGGAGATGACTCAGTGGGTAAGAGGTCATGTTCTGCAAGCATGGGGGCCTGAGTTCAAATCCCCATACACAACAGACACATATACATACAGAGAAAATTCTGTGCTTTCTTTGTTGTATGGGTTCATGTCTGTGTATATGTGTAGGTGAGCCATGAACACTCATGAACTTGGCTAGACTGGCCAACCAGTGATCCTTCTGCCTCCATCTCCCCAGTGCTGAGNTTGCAGGGGACAGATTCGGGTTCTGGGGACCAAAATGGACAGGAAGCATTTTGCCAAAGAGCTGTCTCTGGAGTCCAGCTGCGCTTTCTTTATCTGGTTCAAGGCTGGGAGCATGAGGAAGAACAGACCGTTGTGGTCTGTGACGCGGCTCTGGCGTGTGGAAAACACATGCTAGACAGAGATGTTATCTCCCTGTCAGCAGCAACACAAAAGGTTCCAAATAGCCCCCAGGAGAGTGGCCNTACCATGCAGGAGGGTGAAGAGGAAGGAGTGCAGACAGCTACATTCATTTCCTTTTTTGATTTTTTGGGAGCCCAACTTTCGTTTCCCCAAAGAACATGCGGACTTACACGGCTAACCCGTGGTAAGAGCTAGGGACAAAACCCTGAGCTTTGGGGCAAAGTATGCAAACTTGAAATACTGAAAAACCCCACAAACCTGATACATTCTGCCTCGTGGCCACACACTTCAGGGACATGGGTGTAAGACGGGATTGCAGGGGAGCACGTGTGAGAGCATGCTTGTGTGTTTAAGAGCTGCTTGACATAGCTCACATTCCGGTCTCGGTAACAAGAATCAAAGACTACAAAAACCCTCTGGTGCACGTTGGCTTGATGTGCAGCCTTTTCTTGTCTGCTTGGATATAAATGTCTGGAGGAANTAAGTCCATGCTGGCCGATGACCTCATTTCCACTGTTTTTCCACAATGCCACGGCTGCTCAGGAAGACACTTCCCCAGTGGGTCAGCAGGGCCAACAGTCGAAGCCAGTGCCCAAGCAGGAGTACAGTTGGGCCTAAACCACCCCTGCACAGCCCCGCCCCAACTTCTGTCTCTGAGGTAATCAGCCGTACCATTCTCCAGATGGAGAGCTAAGATGTTGGTGACTCCCACCATGAAGAGCCCTGGCTTCGAGATCAGCTGGCAGGATGGGGTCACTAATGACACACAGAGAGGCCTGACGGTGACGGCAATAGAGATTTGCATGACTGTGCTGTGGAGATTAGTCACCGGCCTGAATCAGCACAGCATCTATTATGGATGACGTTTGCCAAGCCAGAGAGATAAATTGAGTGCTTTATCTTGAACCAGTGACAAAGATGCATGATTTCTGTTACATCAGCAGATCAATTCAGAGCCAATGAGTCATGACACCTAAGGATTCACCAAAGCCCAGTGGTGGTTCTGGAGGGAGGAGTTTGCTGTGCAAGTATGAGGACCTGAATTCAAATCCCCAGAGCTAGGTAAGGTAGGACATACCTGTAATCTCAGCATTGCTACAGGCACACAGGAAATGGAGACAGAAGGATTCCTGGAAGCTTTGGGGCCAGCAGCGTGATGGGCACAGAATGAACTGCAAGGAATCCTGTCTCAAAAAAGGTGGAGGGTGAAGGCCAGCACCTGAGATTGTTCTCTGTCCTCCGTGCTGTAGCACACATGTGTCCACACTCATACACGCACTCACATATGCACAGCACACACACACACACACACACACACACACACACACACAGCTTACCAAAGGGAGCTAATAGGTAAGCTTCCCAGGGAATGGACACCAGAAACCACCCGTGAGTGCACAAACGTTAAAGCTGCCTTCGTCTCTGCTTCTCTCTCCTTCAGTTTCACTGGATAGAAAGAAGGCCACACTGGGCAGGGCCATGCCAAGCACTGTGTGAGGTGTTTCAAGCTACTTGAATCCGGAAAGGGAACTTCATGCCTGCCACCAGCAAAACCTCTCATGCTCCTGATCCACCTCACCTAGTCTTGGAGACTCACCATTTTCTNTGATGGAATGGTGAGGTTCCTGGGGGCAGGGGTGACAGCTAGGAATGAGAGGGAAAGTCCGAAAGTGCAGAATATGAATGTGGATTGCAAAATCCTATCCACTGGCAGGGCTACTGAGTCACACACAACATGTAGCAGTTCCCTACTTCTCTGGAGGCTGAGGCATGCATCAGGAGCCTGCAATGCCTGGCCTGAGGCCCAGGGCCAGTTGTCTTTCCCTGGTTCTGCTATAGACACATGCACATGCCACACACATATAACTGCATATTCCATACACACACAGCTATATACACTACATACATACCTAACTGCACATACCTAACTACACACACATGCACCAGCCAAATGTACATAACTATGAATACCACATACATATAGACATAACTATATACTATATACACACACTACATTCACTACACACACATTCAGCTACACACACCAACACAGATATACATATAACTATACACACCAACATATACACATGACTATACGCACACAACATGACATAACTACACAGACTATACATATACACATAACTACACATACCACACACACATAGCTATACATATTACATACACCTATAACTATATACACATGCACATAATTCACACACTGCACACACACAACCACAAATACACGGCACACGNGCACATACCTTCACAGGTAAACATAGATACGTGCAGAAACATAAGCATTCGTACACATATGNGTAAGTCCACAAACCAGCCCACATCACCTGCACATATGCACTCACAAAGATATACCCTCATGCAGTTACACGCTCTCCCANNTACATGCAGGCAGGACATCCCTCAGCTCCTCTTCTTGAAGCTGCTCCTCTTTGTGTGACTGGTCCCCTTCTTGTCCNATCCCACCCTTCTATGTCAAGCTCAAATAACAAGGCAACAAGTGACCATTTGGACAGAAGGAAGCAGGACGTGTTAGGGAGTATGTACAGGGTGATGCTTCAGGAGGAGAGAACATGGCAGTCTAGAAAGGGTCTTTCTGTGTATCAAAGAGAAATTGAAGCCAGGTGCAGCGGCACATGCCTGTAATCCCCAAACACAGCAGACTGATGCAGGAGGATCCGGAACTTGAAGTCACCTGGTCTAGAAAGTGATACTCTGTTTCCAAAGAGGCTGCTGTGTCCCTGGTGGGGTGGGGTTGGGGGAGGATAGCCAGGATTGGTGGAGTTTNGTAAGAGCAGTGGTGTATCATCAAGAAAGAAAGAGTGAGAGAGGACTCAGTGGGTAGGAGCTGTGGGACCTGAGTTCAACACAGCCCCCACAGNGTCCAAGTCAAAGCCAGGCATGCTTGTAACCTGTGTGCATCATACGTGTACNTGGTCTGCAGAGGTCAGAAAAGGGCGTCAGCGGCTAACCAGCATTGCAGGGCAGAGACAGACAGGTCCTAGAGCTCACAAGCCAGCCAGCATAGCAGAAAGGGCCACTTCAGGTTCAGAAAAAGACCCTCGTCTCTCTGCAAGAAGGCAGACAGTGCTAGAATAAAACATCTGATATCTTGCCCTGGCCTCTGCATCATGCACACNCAGGCACACAGGCACTCACAGCCAGGGGTAAGCTCACACGCATATATCATACAGATAAAGGCAGGTAAAGAACACCTACCTGTGGCCAGTGCATCAGCCTGGGGAGAAGAGCAGCCCTTTGAAGTGAGGGTGGGGTCTGCAGAGCATCCTCGGCTCTGGAAATGTCAAAGCTTTGCTGACAGCATTACAGAGCTCACAGATCAAGAGGACGGTGAGGATATTATATTTTCTTTTCTCCAGCAAAGCTGCACTTGGGTGGTGGGTGGGTCCTGCAGTTACTTCGAGTGACTGGACAAGAGCTCTGAGGCTTGTGGGGTTTACCTGTTGATGAAGCATTGAGCAGGAGACTCAGAGTTCCTACCAAGCCAACGGGGACACCATGAGCAACCAGCATTTAAAATAGCTAACTGTGGAGAAATATCAAACCTGCTGCTGGAGGGATGGCTCAGAGGTTAAGAGCACTTGCTTCTCTTTCAGAGGACCTGGGTGGGTTTGGTTTCCAACACCTGCACAGTGACTTACAGCCCTCTGGAACTCCAGTTCCAGGGGATCAGATGCCCTTTTCTGACTTCTGAGGGCACCAGGCACACACTTGATGCATATACACACATGTAGGCAAAACACTCACATACCTAAAAATAAATAAGTAAATAAATCTTAAAGAAAAAGCCATCATAAATCCTCACCAGACACTGCCAGCTTTCTTAGCATTGGTCTACCATGATAGTTGCATTCACTGTCCCCAAATATCACCTTGTCAAGCTACACGTAAATAAGTTTTAAAACTAAAAACACAGAAAAATAAAAACTTACAAAATTAGGATTAAAAAAATATATATAAAGACACAGAACCTGAACCCCAAAGCCTATAGTCTAATAAAGTGCAGAAAAGAAGAATTCCAAAACTAGGAGAAATGTATCCTTCACAAGCTCACAGACTCTAAGCAGTTGCTAAAACGGCAGGAGTGACAAGGTGTCCTGGAGGGAAGTTGGTTCAAGGGCCCTTTGATGGTATGTGACATATGGTGGGAAAGACATGTGTTGGTGTNCAAGACGAGGAGAAAGAGGCCAGAAAGGCCATTCTGCAAGAAGTAAGCTGCGGAGAGCAAAGAGGCTAAGCTAGGGGACAGGGCAGATCTGCGGGAGGGGGCTGGCAAAGCAGGGCAGGCAGGACAATTCTCTGGTAGGTAGNTGCCAACTTCACTGAGAAGCCTGGGTTTTACTTGAAGGGAATTCGGGAAGCTGGAGGCTTCAAGGAAAATATTACAANGCTAGGGGATGTTCTGTGGACATAGGGTNGGGAGAGAGGCAGGGGTTGGGTCTGCAGAAGCTCTGGGGATTGGAGTTACCCACTGTGAGGAGGGAAACTAGAAACAGACAACAGGAAGCCACTTCCCCGGCAGGCCAGAGGCTGGCTGGATATTGTAGGAGAGGAAATTCAAAAATAACCCAGCAGTCTTTAGTCTCAGCGACTGGGNCTGAGGAGTTCACCTGGTGATGGGGACNCAGGAANAGATAACAGTGCAAGGGAAGTATTGTGTGGACCTTGGATATAGATATATTTAGCTATACATAGTTGTGGGTTTCTAAGTAGTGGATTGCCTCCAAAAATAATAGGAAGTCAGTGGGTAGACGAGGTCTGGGTAAGTAGAAGAAAATACAAGATGTTCCACAGTGGGAAAGACATGGCTACTAAAGACAAGGCTTCAGAAAGAGTCCCAGACTAGGCTTTTAGACCATCTGGCCCACAAGAATGAAAAGTCCACAGTCATTCAGATCCAGCAGTAAAAAATTGCTGAATGAAGGCTGGGGTGTAGCTCAGTAGGTAGAGTGCGTGCTTGCCTGGAATGCACAAAGCCCTGGCTCAGTCCCCAACCCCCAGCACTGCACACACTGGGTGTGGTGGGACACACCTAGAAGTGGAGGCAGGAAGATCAGAAGTTCAAGGTNGTCTTGGCCACATAGCAAGTTTGAGGCTAGCCTGGGTTACCCGAGATGCCACCTTCAAAAACACAATTGCTGCGTGTCTGATTGATACCAACCAGCGAGCTGTCTGTGGAATGTCACAGGAATCTCTTAACCTGTTGAACATTTTAGTTACTCACGTATCTTCCTTTTTTTTAATCTCTTAATAATTTTTCAGGGAACAATCTGAAATATACAGANTAGTTGCAAGCATGCTTCCACTTTTGTCATGTCCCATGAGTCTCCATCTGTTCTGTGACAATTTCTCAGTGTATCCTTGTTTCTGGTGACCTTGGCAATTTGAGGATAGTTTTCATAAATGTTCCTCAGTTCTGTCTTGTTTTTATTTTTTATTTTTCNCTTACATTACTCNAGTGAATAGACTACAGTCAATGGTTGTGGGAAAGAAGGCCTGGAGGAAGCACANCGTGCTGGTCACCTCATCACAAAGGCACAGGCCACCTGTGCGATTTATTACTGATGGCATTTGCCTTGGTCGTTGGCTGAGGGAGTGTGTAACAGGTGACCCCTTAACTCTCTGTTCTTAGGGTGAGAGGCAGCAGGTCCACTGCTCTCAGTGACAAGGGGAGGTGGCAACATCTCTCACTCTGTCTTGGGTGGGGTCATCTACATAAATAATAGAAGTTTTTTCCGTCTNAGGAGCTCCAGTTGTCTCTCACTCACTTATTTACACATCCAATCATTTGATTTGTCACTGCACACTCATGCATATTCATGTTATACCTTAGGTNACAAAACAGGAGCATTTTACTAAGTTTTTTGCTCACAGTTACACAGCTTTGGCCATTGGGGGGTTTTCTAAGTCGGCACTTGAGTCCCTTGGACAAGCCCCACTCCTTGTGTAGTCTGAGCACTTCCTTGCTTCTTTGCTGATATAAGATGCTTCAGGTTTGACTTTACATTTCCCTTGGTCCAGCTGGGAAGCCATTTTGCTAAAGCACCGTGGTTCCTAGCCTGGAGGACTGGAGTTAGTGCATCATCCTTCCTCTCCTGGAGAACTGAGTCTGAGCTGTGGAGCCAGGATGGGTGTGGCACTTCTGGGGTGTTGCTGCTCTGTTCTCAGTGGGCAGAACTGGGACACACACACCCACATGCAAATACACATGCATACACCTGTCTCTTATACACATCTAGATGTGTATAAGAGACAGTGCAAATACACATGCATACACACTCATACACATATGCACGTGCGCGCACACACACACATGCACACACACACATGCACATACACACACATGCACACACATACACACATACACACACACACACACACACACACACACATCCTCCTTTTTGCAGGACTACAGGATGAGCTCTCACTGTTCTCTTGGTCTCTGAACCAGCTGTTTCCACCTTATTTGCAGGTTTACTGTCCCACCAAGAAAAGCTGGCTCCCAACAGCTACCATTCTTTTTCTGATTTTTGTCCAGTGCCAATACATGTATAAAGCTGCTTAAGGTTAGCAGGCTGTAAACCCATTGAACACTTTTCTCTATGCTTTTGACATAAATATGTATGTATTAGCTTTGTGCACAATAGAAACTCAGAGGAGAACACTGAGATCCAAGAAGGTTCTGGTAATCAGATGGAAAACTNAAGCTGAGTAGGACATGAATTCCCAGGAGTTCAAAAATACAGAAATGACGTAAGTGGAGAATGGCAGAGATCAGGCTTGCAGCAACTCATGTGAGACAGGGAAAGAGATGGGAGATTGGACTGACCACCAGCCCAAGGCATGATGGNGTTGCTAAACCAAACCCATGGACGAAAACAGGATGTTTTAGTAAAGGCAAGAAAATGCCNTCCTGTCTATGCAGGAGGCAGACACATGGCCACACACGCACACATTTATACCTACCTTTAAAAGAGTGCATAAGGAGAGGGGGAAGAGCCACGAGGGAGAGATGGGATCATGGTCTTAAAATACTAACAGGGATTAGATGTACCCTGTGTCGCTACAGGGGACGGAATTCATCCCAGGGAGGTTGGGGATCATTCCCAACTGGTGGGGCTAAACATGACGGGCACAAATAATCTCTCCCACACTCTCCCAATGTGGGGGGACAGCAGACTCCCGAGCACAGGTATGCCCCAGGGGACGAAAGGGCAACCCCAGAGTCACATCCTGGAGCACTGCGGGCAAACAGCTGGAAGACAGCCCAACGGGTCCTTGGTGACAGAATCCCCATGTAAAGAGAAATGAACAATTAAAACAAGGAAGGTCAAGGGCCCAGAGTAAGAGTAGGGTGGAAACANGTGATGATGAAATCCNGTCTGCAGGCCAAAACTATTAAAAGNGTGGATCGAAGTGGGCACACGCCACAGAAAGGAAGGCAGAGCTGGTTTGNTTAAGAAGGAAAACTTCCTAACAAGTAGAGCTGANCAAACATCAAACAAGATNCTTATTGGGAGAGAAGTTCCTACCTGTGAGAGCACTGCCCANGACTGGGAAGGGACACTTGGATTCTGTGGAGTTCAGAGGGCAACTGGACAGTGTGAGCCAGCTGCCAGGGGAGACATAAAAAACTAGGGTCAAGATGCCAGCGGCTGAAATGGCTTGTTCAAGTGCCAAACAACCCATACTTGATTCAAGGTAGTAGAATAAGCTGCGGTCGTTCTGTTATATATATGTGTGTGTTTTTAATTAAAATAAAAGGTAATTCTCAAGAAAGAAAAAAGACAGTCCAATCCACTGAACCAAAGTCGAAAGCACGGGATTGAAAGACTCCAGTAGAATTGCAGTGTAGCTACTGGCCCTGTGCACCTTGGTCCCACTATCCACAAGGAAAAGGGACTGGACCCTGGACTTCTAAGCTTGCATACAGTTCTAAATATTTTTAAGAAGAGAATCTGTTAAGATGAATCAGAATGAGCACTACATTCTAAAATGTCGTTGAAGCCTCTTCCCAAGCTTGGGTATAGTTTCTTAAACACCTGTGTTAACAGAAAGAAAATGAGTTCAGAGTGGAAACACTGAAGACTGCGATCAGGGTCTTATTCCTGCNAGGCATGCAGTTCAGCCGGAGATGAGGAGAGGAAAACGGANTCAAAGCTCACCAAATAAAGAAGCCAGAAACGAGTCAACCTGGATCCATAGCAATCCCTCCCCACGTGTGCCCAAATGACATGATGTCAGTGGCTTGAGAAAGCAACCCAGGGCTATTTTGGTGTGCACGTGGAAAGACATCCTGTCATGGGANATTATATTCNGAGTGGGTGCCTCAGAGCACAGANACAAGTGGACTCTTGGGAGACAAGAAGGGGGTTGAACCTGGGAGTGAGCTGTCTCCAGGCTGTGGGCCTGGTTCACCATAGGAACTCAGAAAATGCTGGCTAAAAAAAATCTGGAGGGGCANGGCAGTAGANAAAAGGTGTCATTTGGGGAATGTGAATAAACGTATGTCCATGGTGAGACGGACGACCAGCGCGGNTTCGTGTAATATGCCTTCACTGCTGCCATTCTCTCACAACCCCTGGACGGACGCTGAGCCACAGAGTCTGCATCAAAAGATACTTTGCAGGGCTGAGGAGATGGCTTTGACGGTAAAGTTTTGGCCACGGAGATATGAGGACCTGATTTTTAACCCCAGCCACTGTGTAAAAAGCTGAGCATGGTGGCATAAGCCTGGGGTCCCAGCCACTAGAAGACAAAGACAAGAGGATCCCTGGAGTTCCCCGGCTGGCCACCCTAGTAAGTCAGTGAGAGATCCTTTTTCAGAAAAATAAAGTGGACAGTGATTGAGTGAGACACCCANCTCTAGCCTCTGGCTTCCCACATGCACACTCACACATGTGCGTATACACCTACCTGCACATGCATGTGTGCACAGAGTCTACGCAATCCGAGACAGAAAGTGTATACCAGTTATTACCAGGGAACATGAAATGATTGCCCCCAAAGATCAAGAGCACCATCAAAGCCACAAGATAATGACATCATCAGGTCACAGTCAAGCGCACCCTGTAAGATTATGGCCCTGGGATGATCCCAGTCTGGACCCTCAAACCTTCCAGGGGCCCCAGCTCACTGGATACAGCCTGGTGTGGGACTTAGATCTGATTGAGATCTTTGATTACATGATATAATTTGGCAAGAGAAAGGTCACCCAACCTCTCTGGATCTCAGTTCCAGATCTAAAATCTAGAAAGTTCACGACTCAACCTTCAGAGCCCCGGCTGCAATGCCTGAGGTTGGATATTTAGCACCAAACATGGTCACAGCCAAGTCAATACCTCAGTATGTGTCTAGAGGACAAGGGAATGAAAGAATACCACTCAAGTCTCCCAAAATCTTTTTTTTTTCTTAAAAACGTTGAAAGAACAATCAGAAGCGAAGTCCTCCCACAGAAAACTGCAGACTTTGATTCACTGTCTCTGAACAAGTTGAAAAAAAATCTTACTGAGAGACACTTGAACCTTCTAAGTGCCATCTTGGAGTAGTGATGACCTCTCGTGCATATTTATACACTAAGATTTATAATAATCACTTGAAAGATGAGGGTTTTCTCCCCACAGGGAGCCGAGCTATGTGAAATGTAAGAAAATATTCCCAGTTCAAAGGTCCAAATATGTAAAATATGGAATGCTGGAGTTCTTTCCACAAGTAGAAAACAGGTTGGTGCTTGACAGACCTACTTTCTTGTGGAGCCACGGGACAGGTGGGCACTCAGGTGACCCTTGAAAGCTGACAAAAGCTTGCCTCGCCCTCACCCAGCATTCTTTCTGAGAAGTGTCGCCAGCCTGGCTGAAGGGTGTGCGGTGTACCTGGGTCAAGACGGGTAACATTTGGAGATAGAGGAACTGGTTCTTCGTTAGGCACTTAACAAAGAATTCCAAAGAGGCCCGGCAGCCTTGTCATAGTTACTCAGGGCAATTCATTACCCTCTCAAACAAAATTGGATGACCCCCATTTTCTCCATAAGGGAATTGTTTTATTTCTTTGTATGAGGCAAAACACCACTTTTATTGTTAATTAATATGCTAACGTTGCTTTATATTATTCTGGACATGTGGAATGGAATTTAATACTTTCAAATGTGTTTTTTAAAAAGTTGCTAAAAATACATGTCTTAATCCTCCTCCCCGCCCACTTTTTTTCCCAGCTGAGGGTAAATTTCCTCCCTAGGAAATTCCACTTCCTTCTACCATTATAAATGTCATAATAGCATTTATTTTCCAAAGATGGAGGGGGATAATAATGAGGCATTCAGATCACATTTCAAAATGAAGAAATTTAACAGTTGAGGGAAAAAATAAAAAGAAAACCGTACAGCCAGGGGAAGGGGCAGCATTGCTCAGGATTCAAGACCAACACCATCGCACCAGAAAATGAAAAGAATTCTTTATTTTTGGACCAATTTGAGGTACTTTCTGATTTTTCTTTTCTGTTTCATTTCCCCTTGATCAAAGTGAAATATAATTAAAGATTCAGAAATGTCTCTTCTTGGAGACAGGCAGAAGTGACGTGCCCATCCTAGAGACAGCATGAGAGACTCAGCCCACGGTGGACACAACAGGACTTCCTGATTCGCTGTGTCCTTCCTGCCTTGATGAAATTCTATCTGATACATCTACCCTAGCACACTGCTAATGACTTTTCTATTTACTCAGTGGACTTGTGAGTGGAAAGCCATCTATTGCCAGGAGAATGTTTGACTCCTATGCTAAGTAGACAGCATTCCGATCCAGTGAGGTTGAAGACAGCCTGGGCCCAACTTTTATCTCATTGCCATGTCAAATTAGCACCTTTCAGACATCCAGTTTGACAGGAATTATATTACTTCTCTGCAAAAACCAGGAGTTCTTGGGTGTCAGGCAACTGGTGTAGGACATTCTCTCCTTCTGTAGCCCTGAACATGATGACAAGGGTTAACTGCGAAGTCCTAACTGCAGGGAGGGGAGAGTTCATGACAGAAATAACTGTGAGACCTTGGCCTTTTAATCCATGATACACAATAAACTGAGGGCTGGGGAGATGGCTCAGCTGATGAACTGAGTTCCCTCCCCAGCACTCACAGTGGAAAGAGAGAACCCACTCCCAAATGTTGTCCACTGANCTCACGTGTACCCGCTCTCCACCACCGCCACACACACATTAATAATGAATAAAAAATCTTTTTTAAAAATACTCTTAAGCCAGGCGGTGGTGGCGCACGCCTTTAATCCCAGCACTCGGGAGGCAGAGGCAGGCGGATCTCGTGAGTTCGAGGCCAGCCTGGGCTACCAAGTGAGTTCCAGGAAAGGTGCAAAGCTACACAGAGAAACCCTGTCTCGAAAAACCAAAAAAAAAAAAAAANACTCTTAAGATTTAGGGAAATAGCTCAGTTTGTGACGTGCTTGCTGTGCAAACATGACGACCCAGTTTCAATCCTGAGAATCCAAGTAATAAAGCCAAGTATGGTGGCACACGATTGTAATCCCAGGCCTGGGGAGGCAGAGAGAAAAGAGGATGCCTGGGGCTTGCTGACCAGGCGGCTTTATCTACTGGTAAACTCAAGTCCCAATGGGACTCTGTCTCAAAAAAAAAAAAAAAATGTGGACAGCTCCTGGGGTTGACTCTGGCCTACTGACACATACACACCATACACATGCACACAATTACACGTACACAATTACACATATATTACATACATATAGACACACACATCACACACACATATCACATGCACACAGACACACACACATCACATTATCTCACACACACATATCACATGCACATCATGCACATATGCACACATGTATGTGCACTCACACAACTCCATCCACACATATGCATTTATACATACAAAAATGGGCTGAGTCTCACAAAGACGAACTGAGGAGAGAGTTGACATCCAAAATGCCCATGAAGGTCAGCTCTGTGCCCTTGCACCGGGTTTCCATGGGGCCCCATTAAGGCAGACCTGACCTGTGTCTACACTGAGGTCACATGCTGATCAGTCTAAAGGAAAACAGAAGCAGAGATAAGTCTTAGTCTCCCATCCTGTCAGAGTACTGGAGGCGCAGACGTGTGGCCGTTCAGCTGAAGGCAGCTATTTAAGGTGAAGAGGAAGGATCCCAGATCTGATGACGATGAAAGATCGCCTTCATTTCTGTTCCTCAAACTAGGGAGCAAAGTTCCTGACACCCTCTGCATGCAGCTGCTCTCTGCTCCAGAGGGGGAAATACGGCTCTCTCTGCATTTCAACCTATTGTTTTTCTCTGCCTTCTTCCTGTTTGGTGAGCTCTCCCTACACTCAGTGAGTCTGGTCTCTTTCTCAAACGTTCAAACAAGCTCCGAGCAAAAGTGTAGTGATGGAAGGATTGGCAGGATGCACCAGCCNTTAGTGTTCTGTTTCTGCTTCCATCTTTTCATCAGACTCATTTCCTTGCTCAGGTCACAAATCTACAGAGGATGGCCCCATATAAATGACATCCTAGGTATCCAGGGACCATGCTAGATGGAGTCTAGACCTTTTTTTTTTTTTTTCTAAGACAGAGTTTCTCTGTGTAACAGTCCTGACTGTCCTGGAACTCCCTTTGAGGACCAGGCTGGCCTCAAACTCTCGGAGATTCACCTGCCTCTGCCTCCCAAGTGCTGGGATTAAAAGCATTTGCCACTACCACCAGGTAGATCCTAGACCCTTAAGGGCATCCCTTCCCGCCTCCCATGGGTCTCAGGTCCCTGTTGTCCAAAGACACCCTATGTAGCTCTGACGTGGTCACCTGGCACCTCAGAGTNNCAGCATTCCCCCTGGCAGTGGTATTACCATGTCTTCCTTNGCCTGCTTACCCAAGGACTTCATCTCCTTTATCCTTCAGGATGACACCCTAACGTTTACTCTGCCACTCTTACCTGTTTTGGATCCCTTTGGGAGTCTTGCAAAACCAGATCATAGGTCCTGTGACCTATGACCTCAGATAGAGAAAACAGCCTAACATGAGCTCCCTCTGAGCCCCACTGCCGACAGCNGTCAGGCCACTGCCCCTCCCTGTTCATGCTTCTCCCATGATTCCCTTTCCCTCTCCTTCATGGATGTGGGTGGGACTCTACTCTGCTTTGCCTCCCCCCAGTTCACCTTTGCTCCTGGCTACAGAGTAGGACCCCACCCCACAGGCTGTACAACTAAGGCTATTTTAGGATGTCTACGAAAGCCTCGGCAGGACTTGGAAATGTCCATCAGCCCTTCAAAGCCTTCTCCTGCAGTGCTAGCAATTCTCTCTGACCCTTGACTCTTGACCCTTGACCCTGTCAGTGGGGACAGATACTATCTCACTGTCAGAATGCGGCTTCTGAGAAGGTTCAGATAAGTCTCTCTCTCTCTCTCTCTCTCTCTCTCTCTCTCTCTCTCTCTCGGCAGAAGAGTCAATTATGCATCTATTAATCTTATAAACAGCTATGGAGCTGAAGAGTCTGAATCAAAGAGCTGAGGTTTTAAAGAAGTTGGCGTACTGGGCCATTATGATAATGAAGCCCCGTGATGTATAAGCATGACTCTGGGTGACCACGCACAACTCTTTAAGTCTGGAAAAACTGTAAAGGATGTATAGGGCCTTAAAAAAAAAAAGTATATAGAGTAGCTCCCTGTAGCCCACGTTCACGACCCCTCCCTGGGGACACCTGCTCCTAGTTAACTCAGGACTTCATCTCTAAGCAGGCAACCCTGCTGAGCCTTGAACTCCTACTTCTTCTCTGTTCTCGTCCTGCCCACAGGACACAGNCGGGGACAGAGGACAGCCTGGACAGAGAGGGTGTGCTGCTGTCCTCTTCTGTTAGAACTTGCTTGTCTGCCTACCTTTTAAATTTGGTTCAGTGGCATTAAAAAAAGGGAATTTATCTTTTTCCCCAGATGCAACAAACAGATGCTGGGCCCAGAGACCTTGCATCGCCAATAAAATAAGTTATAAAATCTGTAAANCTGCTGAAAGAAATCAGAATTTCAGCAAATTCTAGTTTTTGGTTTTTTGTTATTTTTTTTTAAAGACTGCTCCTTTTGATCGTCTACAGGATGGGGAGCAGGCCTGTGTAAAACCCCGTCTGTTCGTATTAGTGTGGATTGAATGGATTGAATGTGGTTAGGAGAGGGGTGGAGGGCGGAATACGTGGGAGCTGTGATCTTGACAGAGCAGAGACAGCGGCGATGGTGCCAGCGATAAAGACAGAGCTGTCATAATCAATTAGCATTTAACTTTCTGTACAGAACTCGAATGCGATGGGTTCTTTAGATTTTAATGTGCNTCTTCAAAGTAATTTTGTAAGCTATTTGAACGGTGCTCCCTTTTACAATTCCACATAATTTGATTATACAAACCATCCTCTAGTCCTTGGATATGCAAATTCAACATCAAGAAGATTTTCCCCATATTTTGGTAGACTTTGATGTTAGTTGCAGTGATAGGAAGTGACACAAAGGGGTACCAACCGCCCATTGTCTGAGCAAAGAGGCCAATCAGACTTTGTGTGCCCACGGGTTAAGTGTAGTCCTGAAAATTAAAAATAACCTGGAAGTCAGGGGTAGTGACACAGGCCTTTAATCCCAGCACCCGGGGGCAGAGGCAGGCGGATCTCTGTGAGTTCTTGGCCAGCCTGGGCTACATAGTGAGTTCCAGGACAGCCAGAGCTACACAGTGATATCTTGTCTCAAAGGAAAAGAAAANTCTGGAGTCCACAGGCAGGGCAGTGACTGGGGTTTGCAGTCAAACTGCCTTGGACTGTTATCCCAAGGCTACAGGAATAAACCCTCTGGGCCTCAGTATCCCCACCTATAGAATGGGGGGGGGTCTCCGCTCCCTCAGGCAGACACAACATGAACCAAGTGGCTGTCCTAATCTTTTTTTCTTCTACTGCTGTGATAAAACATCCAGACAAAGTCACTCTGAGGAGGAAATGTTTTGTTTGGTTTACAGTCCCACGTACAGTCCACCATTTTGAAGCAGAANTTGAGCAACTAGTCTAGTCTCGGCATGCCTACAGTCCGGACCTGAAGATGTGAACACATTCCACTGCCTGCTTGCTTCTTACAGTGCTCAGCTAGCTTTCTTCACCCTTGTATAGTTCAGGGTCCAGCCAATGAAAGACCTGAATGTGGGTATCCCNCTTTAACTAACAATGAAGACAATGAGGCCAACCTGATCCAGATAATTTCCCATTAGGACCCTTCCCAACAACACAAGCTTGTGTCCAGTGGACAAGGACAGCTAACCAGCACAGTGCTCCTGGGCAGTTTCCACTGTGACCTTGATACTAAAACTGTGACTAGAAACAGAAGCCAGGACTTATCCCTTAACAAAGACAAGAAGGTGGGGCTGAAATCTTGTTGATGTCGAAGATAAAGGTGCCTTCATCTTGCAGGAGTCACCTCTTGGGGAGAGCCAGCAGAGAGTGTAAGCATAGGGTCCTCTTATTCCTCATTTTCTCAGTTCCCGTGGATTACACATGCTGAGTTCTGAGGGCTGGAGGATATAGACCAGAAGTCATCATCATTGACCTCTAGGAGTTCACAGTGTGACGAGGGGAGGCAAGCAATTATACCACCATGGATGAGTACAGCATCAAAGTTCTGCACCTGGCAGAGTGCAGACCAGTTCTGCTATGTGGGGATTGGGGGGAGGTGCAATTCTGGAAGATTTCACAGAGGAAAGCATGGCTTCTGTTGAGCCAAGGAAGAGGATTAAGACCCCTAGATAGACAGAAGGACTCATTCCTATTGGGATAGTGGTTAACTGCCGGCTAAGGACACGTGATAGTACTAGAAGGATTGGGGACGGGCAGAGATCATCATTGGATTAGCATTCCTCAGGAGCTTTCCACCTTGTATTTTGAGCAAGGTTTCTCACTGGTCTGGGGCTCACANTTTAGACTATGCTGTCGGTCCAGTAATCCCAAAGGATCCTCCCAAGTGTTGGAAATAGAATCATGTGCCACATCTGGGCAGCTGGCCGCCATGTCTGCATGGCGTGTCTCNCTCACCCACCNGAGCACCTTGGCCCAACCCGCCAAGGCCTCCAGCACACCCTTTCATAACAAGTCCCAAATGTCAATGATGTTCAAGTGGACACCCCCAAGTTAGCAGAAAGTCTACATGCAAATGCAATAGGTGTGAGGGTGCACAAGCTGACTCCTGAGGAAACGAAAGTTTCTCCAACGTGATCTGGAGCCCCTGGAGCAGCAGCTGAGAATCTGTCCCATTCTTGTGTGTCATGACCTTCTTCTAAAATAGCTCCAGTCAGAAGGAATTAAACTTAGTTCTCCATGTTGAGTAGCAGTGGCTTGAAAGAGCCAAGATATCTGTGTTATCCTACAGGTCAAATAAACTTAGTTTCTTTTTGTAAATTAATCTCTCTCCTTCTCTCTCTGTCTCTCTCTGTCTCTCCCTCTGTCTCTGTCTCTCTCTCTCTCACACACACACTCACACACATACTCATATACACACAGGCACACACATTTCCCTCCCTATTTCACTGATAGTCTGAAAAGACTAAATGGAGACTCAAATAAATGACACGAAAGTTTTAAAATTTTTGTTGACCTGGGTGGCATGGTGAATGTCCCCACTCTCTTCTTCCATGGCCTTGAAGCCTACCTTGTTCCAGGGTATCTGTGCTGTGCAGCCTATAATACCATCAGACCCTTAGTAGCCTGCTTGGTATCGAAGCTGCTGCTACTGTAAAGCATGTGTGCCAATAACTCTCACTTCACTTAGTAATGGCCCGAAGCACAAGTGTTTCTCACTGTATATTGTTGTGATTATTTTACTTTAGTGTTAGTTTTGTTCTTAATCTTTTANTGTGGCTAATTTATAAGTTAAACTTCATTGTAGGCACTTATGTAGTATATGTAGATCTTTTGACTGTTCTTGGTTGAGTTGCCTTTGTTGGGGGGAGGGGGAATGTGTGCCCTGTATAGGTAAGGAAAGACTAATGGGAAGGTCTCTTTACTGCAGAACTTGAAATAAAGTCAGTACTTCATGATGGCAAGTTCTTGTATATAATCTAGGATGAGAAGAGGACATCCAGGAAGGGAAGAAGCCTCCAGAATCTGAAGCCCGGGGGGGGGGGCAGTGTGGTTGTTTATATCCATTGTCGCTCAAGATTGCATCAGAGAGGCCAGTGCAACCATGCTTACAAAGCTCATGTTATCAAAGGATTGATTCACAATTGAGTTCAAGAGATAGGGTGTAGGTATGCTGCCCAGGCTAGCCTCAGATTCTTTGGGCTCAGGCAATCCTCCTGCCTCAGCNTCTTNAGTAGCTGGGACTACAGGCATTGCCACTTTATCAGCTATGACAGAGTACATTTGAGATCCAAAGTTACAGCTCTAAGAATGGAAATCAAGGAGTGAGGTTTGTTCACAGAGAGAACACNGGCTGAACTGTGTCCTAAGCTCTGACTCCACCTCTAATTTGCTGTGTAACCCGGAAAAAAAATCACATCCTTTCTCTGGCCCAAGAACTCCTAGTCCTGGGAGCAGGATGAAACCTTCCCAGGAAGTAGCAACATAATGCTATGATAAGAGCTCCCAACAGATCCCTGCATACCCTGGAACACTGTGACAGCCTTGAGAGAGGCCTGTGGAGCTCAGCAGCTCTGTGTTTAATTATCACGTTGGTAGCTTTATCCCCTTTGGGCCTTTTGAGCTACTTTGGCCTTTAAGAGTCACTTATTATATGAGTTTCCTGAAGCCCTTATCAGCCAACATCTTGGGCTCCAATGATTGGCAGGAAGAGATGAGTGCTAGTGGAGCCTGAGAGGGAAGCCAGCTTGCTCCGTAAGACTAGAGCCAATGCTNCTTACTATCTTTTCAAACACATAGGCTACACACTTGTTTGGGTAGTTGTCTTTCTCATTTTATAAAACTAGAAATAAGTATTCCCTACCCACCCAAGGGGCCTTATAGCCAAGGAGGAAATGCACGCTGGGAGCAGGAATCTTTTATTCAGCTGCTTCCCTTCTGTACTCTCAAGCCCATGGTCACAGCGCTCCAAACCACAAGATAGAAAGAAAGACCTTCACCCTTGCAAGTCAGTGTTCTCAACTCTTGACTAAGGGATAGGAAGAGATGATCTCCATAGAAACTTTTAACTCTAGATCTTACAACTGTGGACCCATGGCCATGGACCTGTGGCTGTGGCTGCGGACCTGTGGCTATGGCTGTGGCTCGGTGGCTGTGGCTATGGACCCATGGCCGTGGACCTGTGACGGTGAGCTGCCTCCACAATAAAACCCAGACTCCGTGGAATGGAGCTCTGGCCATCAGCTCCACTGTCTCCCAGGTGGGCGGATATGGCTGTCCTTGGGAGGAGGCTGGTCCAGACATCCTGGGTTACAGGAGCTGGACTAGGTACCTAAGGTGCTGTGCACATCTCCCCCTGCAAAGCACGCCTCACCAGTTGGTTCTTGACCGCCAACTGAGCCAAGGCCAAGAGAGCAACTCAGGTGTCAGAGGCACACTGATGTACTTTAAATCATTTTTAAACATTAAGAACTTAGATTTGACCAGCCTGGTCTGGAGAGTGAGTTCCAGGACAGACAGGGCTGCACAGAGAAACCCTGTCTCAAAAAGCCAAAAC